>JAEIFU010000973.1:0-87423 GCA_018904235.1 Lordiphosa stackelbergi
TTCTATATAATTGATGGATACTCTAACATTTTATTTGCGGGCAAACTACTAAAGCCAGAAATTAACAATTAAGGAACAATTTCTCTTCTTTCAGATAACTGCTATCTGTCAGATAAAACTTAAATGTACTCTGTTATTTGTTAGATGAAAATTTGTAGAAGTTGTGAAATCGGTCCAAAGTCTTTGTTAAATATATTTTTAATAAAGTTATCTCTCTATATATAATAGAGATTGTCCTGACTGATTCACTGACAGTGTAAGCACAGCCGAAACGGTAAGAGATGAGGGGCTCAAATTTTGACAGAAGTTTCTAAAGGTTTATGGACGTCCAAATGGGGGACTAAATCTAGAAAAATTTCGTTTTTGCGACAGATTCTTTTGGGTATGCCTTTGTCTTTGCATTTTGTATTTGCAACATTAGCTGCTTTTACCATTGCCGTAGCAGCAAATGAGTTGATTGTGAAGTGTGATGGTGTGGAGGGGAAGTGGGGACTGACAGTGACTTGCCAATGATTTGACAGTGATTTCACAGTGACTTTTCAGTGGGTTAACAATGGGAAACAGTGGAAGAGGATATGTTAGGGAAATAATAAACACTTTAAACTTATAAATAAAACAAAGACCAACTTAAATACGTAGATTAACTGGCTCCTGGTGGCGCCTTAAGTACTCGTACACAAAACTGCGGAAAACGGAATTGAAACTCCTAATGGAGGGCCAATGTAGATTTGTAGATATCCCTGGGTGTGTGCCAAGTATCCGGAAATGCAGTGGCTATTACATGCAAAATGGCCACATTCTCTTCCAAAAAGGGACGATGATCATCATCAACCACACCGCCTGAAGCACGATTAAGAAACATTTTGTTATAGCCCTCCAACTGACCAGCAGCGCGCAACATTTGTTCTATCTGCACCAGACTTGTGTGCAGGCCATGGATATTCTCATAGAATTTCGGATTTCCAGCACCGATGAGATCCAGCAAAACGAGCACTTCAATTCGATCAATATGACGTGGAGCCAGCTGACCAGGTCCTGGCAGAGAAGAGCCAACACTTCGATTGCGTGCCAATTTGCTGGCCAAATGACCTGAACAATTCGAAGATTGCAAAACTGCTGCAAGAGACAAAGATTTAAGGATTTAAGGCCGAGTCGGTGGCTCCCACAAATCCCGGATCGTTGGGGAAATATTTCGAATCATAGTGACAGACCAGTGCCAAATAGTTCTGGGCCTGTGGATTTACGCATCCCACAACATTGGCAAAGGTCAGTTCCCCCAAGATGGGCACATGCTGCTTAAACTCATCCAAGGTTGTTGAGCGATTGCGCACCTGTTGATGGCCACGGCTGCCAACGACGGGCTGACACTATGATCACCCAAGACACAACACCCAAGATCAACGGCAACTCCATCTGGACGCTTCAGTGTATGAAACCGCAACGATTCAATTTCATTAATTTCAGAAAAATAGCTCCTTTTTTTCACTCTCTAAACAGGGAAAAAAACAAACGCGAGCCGACCCGGAATGTAACCGAAAGAACCGATTGAAACTCAGAACCGGAACCCGAACCGGAACCGATATTTTTAATTTTTTGTATACCGGTATCCGAGAACCGATATTTTTAGAACCGAAAAGACCGAAAAGAACCTAAACGTTGTACCGGTACGGTTTCGGTTCTGAATGCAACCACTAGACTGCGAAACGAGCAGTTAGATTTGGCGGATTTTTACGCAATTTGGCTCAATTGTTAGCTTCAAATAAAAAAAGATTCTGGCTTAGCAAAACTTTTGTTCAGTGAAATAGAAAATCGCGAGACCAGTCTGTTTGAAAATAATGCATTCCTATGTGGCCTTTTCTTAGACCCTCGTTATAATGTCAGGCTAACCTCTGAACAGAAAAGTACATGTGTAACTGCTTTGACTGATATATATTCAAGAATTTTATCCACTTCTGTTCAATTGCAAATAAATGAGGAAAGCAGCTCTGACCCAACTACTTTGTCTGAAAGTGGAGATGAAGTCGATTTATATATGAATTTATATGAAAAGAAACAGGACAATACAAATACTTTAGTATTTTCACAAAACAGTTTAATGGCATCAATCAAGGTTTTCCTGAGCTTAAAACGTTTACAAAATAAAGATAATGTACTTAAATGGTGGTCAGAAAATTCGACAAAGTTTCCGGAATTGTATGAACTATCAAAAGTTATTCTTGCTGTTCCAGCTACACAAGTAAGCGTAGAACGTTTATTTTCCGGTGTGAAGTTCATTATGACTCCGCTAAGAAATCAGTTGGACGGAAATACATTGACCGCTATCATGCTTCTAAGAAATAATCATTAATTTACCTTCTTTGTAACTAATTTTTTTTTTTTATTTTAAGTAAATTTGGTGAAGACATTGTTAATAAAATATCATTTTAATCATCTTATGAATACAAACATGTATAATTTTTATGGCAAACACACGCAAATGAAATTGATAATTTATATACACATACATGTGTACTGCTGCTTACCCACTTTGTTTGGACTTAAGTTTTAAAATTTCTGTTAGTTTTACCGGTCCATACCGGTACGTACCGGTACGATACCGAAATAAAAAGGTACCGGAACCGGAACCGAATACCGAAACAATATCAGAACCAAAACAGAACCTTTTACCGAAACGTTAGTTTCGGTACGTACCGGAACCGGAACCGATATTCGTTTCGGTTTGATTCCCTGGTTTTAAATACACACACACACACACCACAGAGGAGGATGGTCGGCTGTACAGCTCTTTCAATAACCTCGCGGTTTTATCATCAGCAGGCTTTGCCTAGTTGTCAGAGGCCATCTCATGCCAGCATTGCTATGACTCTTCGGGAATTCCAAAGCAAAACAGTTAGCTCCAAATTGACAGAAGACGTTTTGCATGTCAGTGCCACATTTCGGTCTTTCTGTATAAGTGGGGTAAGTTCTCTCCCCTCAGTTAACGCACTGTTAAAATTCATTATTACTGACTCCATAGCTGTGGATAGGCTTGTCGATATTTCTCAAAATATCAATATGGATAATATCAAAAATCCAAAATTTTTAATATCGATATTTGATATATCCCCTTCAAAAACATCGATATATCGGTATTATCGTTATTTTCAAAGCTTAAGAAAACTAAAAAGATTTGAAGGTCTTCACCATAAAACTGCTATTACATTTCTAAAGACCGTTATATCTAATCTTTTAACAGTTTCCAATGGTTTTCTGAAGCCACACTGTACTTTTTTCAAATCACATTAGTAGTCAGAGTTTCTTTTTCTTTAAACCTTAAGCGTGTTCTCAAAAGAGATGCACATTTAGTTGGGCACATTACTTCTTATAAGAAAGACTTCTGTTCAAAATTGTTCGATTTTAAAGCAGTTCAACCGTGTTTTTTTCATGTAAAGTATTGTGACGAACTTAATTTGTATCTTATCTGAGTGTAGGCTATAAAGACTTACAGATTATGCTTAAAAGAAATATTAAGTAAATAGAGAACCCGCCTAATGTGTTCTCCAGTCATTCTGGTTCGGGTGTCTGTAAGACAGCGATTGTCACCTGATACCCCCAGGTGCCGAAGACATTTCGCTATTTACAAATAAAAACAATTTAAACGCTTGCCGAAGCTGAGGCCAAGAAAGTAAAGTATCGAGTACTTTCAGACAGCACGATCAATTCATGCACTAGCTCTCCAATATTGGGTTCATGACGATATCTTCAATATATTCGAACACTGACCCCTAATATGGCAGCGTATTTCAGCATCCATATGTGTATGATTAGTTCTTAAATTCGATTTTAAGTTGTATTACCAGATGATTTATCAGGCTAGCCACATAATTTGCACCTATTACCATAGTAACGTTTCTGATATATCGTTTAAAAATATCGATAATCGCCAATATCGGCATAAAAAATATCATATCAGAATAACCAAATCTATATCGACCAACAAATAATATCGATATCTTATAGATAAAATATTGAAAACCCTAGCTGTGGAATAATTCTATAAATATAAAAGAGAGTGTCCTCACTAGACGGGTTTTGATTCACCCGGAAAGTCGGAAAAGGTCGAAAATTTGTTGGGAAAATTGTTATTTTTCATCCGATTGGCTTGAAACTTGATTTGTAAGCCAAAGGCGAAATAAGAGACGTGTTTTCCCTATTTTGGAAAATCCGCCTACGAGAAAAATGGACGGAAAATTCTGCATGCAAAATATTTTTTTCATCCGATTTGCTTGAAATTCGGTTTGTAAGGTGAATGGGAAATGTTTGTAATGCAATTTTCCGATGTTGGAAAATTTGACCCAACGGTCGGAAAATTCCCGGAAAATTTCTGCATGCATATAACTATTTTTCATTCGATTGGCCTTAAACTCGGTTTGAAAGGAAAGTAGGTGAAATAAATTGAAATGTGATTTTCCGAAGTTGGAAAATCGACCTGACGGTCGGAAAATTGGCGGTTGGGAAAAACAATTTTTCATCCGATTGACTTGAGACTCGGTTTGTAATGATAAAATATGAAATAGTTTAAAATGTGATTTTCTGATGTTGGAAAATTTGACCTGATGGTCGGAAAACTACGGAAAACTCTGCATGAAAAAAACTATTTATCATCCGATTGGCTTGAAACTCGGTTTGTAAGGACAGAATACAAAATAATTAACAATGTGATTTTTCAAAATAAGTATTTTTCATCCGATTGACTTGAAACTCGGTTTGTAAGGTCAAAATGAGAATTCATTTGTGTTTCCATTTTCCGATATTGGATATAACACCGGGATGCCCACTGGGAGTGAATGGGATGTGGGTGGGATGTGGGTGGTTAGTTGTTTTGGAAGTGGGTGGAATGTGGAGGGAAGTGGGTGGGATGTGGGTGGGAAGTGGGTGGGATGTTCGCGGGAAGTGGGTGGGATGTTGGTGGGAAGTGGGCGGGAAGTGGGTGGGAAGTGAGTGGGAACTGGGGGGAAGTGGGTGGGTGGGAAATGGGTGTAGAGTGGGTGGGATGTGGGAGAGATGGGGGTGAGAGTTGGACGGAAAACCCAACAGCAAAGTTCGATTTCTGGGATCTACGGTGTTTTATTATATCTAATATTGTTTGGTTGAAGGCGCAGCGAAGCGCGTCGGGTTATTTGCTAGTACAAATATATGAGCAGAATAATAATATTTTAAAAATAAATTTGGTGACCGACCGGTTTTCAGGCTAATTTTTTTATACTATAGCCACACCCTTTTAGAATTTTTTTGTTCTAGACGCGATCTGATCTCTTGAACTTATTGCTTAGAAGGGGCTAAATATTTATACTTTTCTGTGTTTTATTCTAGTTATTATTGGTCAAAACTTGTAGACTTACACTCCACGAAAACTTTAGCACATTTTTGGGGATCATGAATGACAATAAAACAATTTTAATTACGAGCAAACTACTAATGCTAATGAATAAAGAATAGGGATAATGAAACTAAGTCTTGGTTAAACAAACTTTTGATAGAATAAAATAAATTTTTATAATTTCCAACATTGTCTACCAAAACTGTACTTTTCGATGACTTCAAATGCTCGCCCTCTTTATAACAGTCAGATAATGACGTGATCAACGAGAGACCGTTAAAAAGATTAGAAAAATGTTTGCGGCTTTGTGGTTTTTTGAATCACCGTCGTATTCGAACTGTATCGGATAAAAGAACTAACAATTCAGAAAGTCAGTCAAACCCGACTTTAATTTACCCTCTACCTGATAAATTTTACATTTAAATGTGATGCCAGACGAACTGTATGAAGTGATGCTCAGCTCTGATGGCTACCAAACTGTGTGGTCCGAAAATAAACGAATTTTGAAATATCTAGCTCTTACCATCTCTTGTTCTTGCTGATCAAGAATATAACATCTTTATAGGATCCGAGATGCTTCCTTCTGCCCCGCTACAAACATTTGCATCGTCTTAGTATACCCATTTTTGTATAAAAAGTACACTCAGCATGTAGAGCACCAACAATTAGTCATCAAAGAATATCAAAATCTTGCCCTATCACAAAAATATGTGTATAGCGACTCAGTACGAAACTCACTTCTGAAGGCAACCAGTCAAAGTTTTTTCAACAATTTTATTTATTTAATTTAACACCAGAAAAATGTTTAAGCCCTCGAAATGGTGTGGCAAATCAAAAGTGAAGCGTTGCCAAAAAGTTGAAATTACCTTATGGGAATTCTCTCGCCGTTTGAATTTGTTCTCCAACAAAGTGTCCAGCAAGCTATCGCTATTGAAACCCCAAGAGAATGTGATCTTCTCACCCTTCTCCATACAAACCTGTGGGGCCATGGCTCGCCTGGGCGCCAAAGGAAAAACTGCCTTAGAATTGGATCAAGGTTTGGAACTGATGTCCACTGATTTACATAAGTTGGCCGAAAGTTTTCATACGAAATTGACCTACTATAAGGATAATGTGAATATCCGGATTGTTAACAAAATCTATGTGATGCAAGGATACAGCCTGAGCGATGAGTTCAACCAAGTGATGAGTGAAAAGTTCCTTTCAAAGGCTGAAAATGTGGATTTTACGAATGTTGATGAGGCGGCGGACACCATTAATCATTGGGTGGAGCAGGAAAGTAATAATTTGATTAAGGATTTGGTACCAGCCAAGGCTTTGGATAACAATACCAGGCTGGTTCTGGTGAATGCCTTACATTTCCGGGGCAATTGGGAGCAACAGTTCCCTAAGCAAGCCACGCTTCGAGAGACTTTCTATTTGAATGATGATCTGAGCCTAAGAGTAGACATGATGAATTTAAAGGCCGTTTTCTGGTATGCAGAAATGCCGGAACTGGAGGCTACGGTCTTGCAGTTACCCTATGAGGATTTGAGTTGGGCTTCTATGTTGATTATATTGCCCAAATTTAAAATGGGTTTGCCTCAACTAGAAGAGAAAATGAGCAACTGGCCGTTGGCCAAGATTCTACAAAAGCTGCAAAAGACAGAAGTGTTGGTTAAATTACCAAAATTCAAGGCCGAAATGGAAGTGGAGCTGAGGGAGGTGTTTGAAAAGGTTAGACAAATGAAAATTACCATTTTGTAAGGGATTTTTTTAGCTGGCTCGAGGTCAAGGTCAAACAAAACACGTAAAAAACATTGACCTCGAGCCAGCTAAAAAATCCCTAATAAAAATCATAGGAACAGTTTACCATTTTGTATAAAAATACTTATAAATTATGTCTCTCAAGTTGGACATGTCTCAGATGTTCTCTAGTGAGGCCGATTTTAGCGGCATGCTGAAACATCATGGGAATGTTAGTGTGGACGCTATTCTACACAAGGCCTATATAGATGTACATGAAGTGGGCTCTGGGCAAGCTGCTGAAACTCGTAAGTGGTTTTTATTACAAAAGGGTGGATCAATAAGTTCTAGCTTCCTCCTTTATTCCAGTTATTAAACAATACAGCATGAGGGAGTCTACTCCAGAGAAACTTAGGCTTAAATGCTTCTATGCCGATCATCCGTTTCTGTACTATATAATTGATGACAAAGGTACAACTTTATTTGCGGGCAAACTATTAAAGCCTGGCTTAAACTAAATCTTTGTTTAATAAATTTTTGTAAACTTAATCTTAATGAACTTCGTTCGTTTACACTAAATTAAAGGTTTTGTTCAACTGTAAGTAATTTATAAAAATATCTTAACCAAAAGCCATTCAAGCGTAAACTTCCAACATGCAATCGTTGGAATTTGTCATAAAACTGCAATCAAATTTCTAGCAGTTCATTTGGAAGAGCTTAAGCTTACATACTTCTCAGTTTCAAGCGATGCTTCATTTCTTACTTTTATTACTTTTATGGCCAGGATTAGCTCCATCAGCGCAATTCAATTGTAAGTATCTAGCTCATCTATTAAAAACACATCCAAAAACGCCCTCTTTTCTCAGTAACTTTGTACAAGCAAATGCCTGCCCTTTACCACTTGGAAGACTATGATCTTTGCCTGGCCACTTCCTCCAAACATCTCTTGGCCCATAGCACTTATTGCCTGGTCTATGCTGAAATTGTGCCCAACAACAGTTCCCTTCTTTGGCAGCAAATTGCACAAGTTAGCCTAGATCATAAGCATTATTTTCGTCATGATCATCTCTTTAGGGGCATCTGTTTGGCCAACTGCAAGCTTAAGCTTAGCACTTTGAGTAAGTTCCAGATACAGCAGCTCTATGAGGGTAAAGTCCAGGATCAAGAGCTAAGCTCCTACTATGCCAAGGTGCACAAGAGAAACTCGGATGAACGTCTGCACTATGATCATTTGATAAACAGTTGCCTGAATCGTGAATTTGAGCAAAAGTTTCAGTTGCGTTTACGCAGTCAAATTGAATATTGTGTTAAGGCCGACGAGGTGCTGGAATATGGTAAGTTTTTAATTGAGATTATTGTGTAAATTGTTTAAATTTATGTTTATAAATGTAGACTCTGTTGATGTTACAATGTGCATTCTCTTGGCCATGCTGCTATTGTTTACCATTCTGTCCACGTCCTACGATTATCATTTGAAGACTTCGGCTGGGAATTTGTTCTATCAGCAGCGTTTAAACACTCGCAGTAAGTAGTTAAAGCAAACAAACTAGAGGAATTATTTAAATGCAGCTGTTTATGCAGTGTGACCGTATGTTTCCAAAATTTCTACCTCAAGAAAACTCTTAGGGAATCCTTGGATAGCACCGTCCTGTGTAACACATGCTAAATTTTGAAATCTTTGATGTGGAGCAGATCGGTAAAGAATATGTTTTTGTAAATATTCTCCAATCACCTAAATACATTAATTAGCTGGCTATTACGCTCTTGTTCGTTAAACGATTTTAAAATCGTTTGATTTTACCGAAAGCTATAGTATCCCATGGCATAAAATCGACAAAAAGAGTTTAAATTTGGAATTTCCAAGCGATTATAGTAGCACTGGCATGAGAAAACAGCTGTTGACTGGCAGTAGGCAGACAAAGACTGCTGAAGATTGAACTTGGAAGTTCATGAAACAGGTGTACGGTCTATGATGTAATTATAAAGGGTGGTTTTTAAGAGCTAGGAAAGTTTTTAAAAAAAAACACATAAAATTCAGAAAAATGCATGAAATCTTTATTTGAATCATAGTACGGTCCATATAATTTATTTATTTTGAACATTATTTCATGCAAATGTTGACCGTGACTGCGCCTCAAATGGTCCATCCGCTTAGTCCAATTTTGGCATACTCTTTCCAACATTTCGGCCGGTATCTCACGAATAAATGCTTCAATGTTGTCTTCCAATGCGTCAATTGAAGCGGGCTTGTCTGTATAGACATGAGCTTTAACATAGCCCCACAAAAATAGTCTAAAGGCGTTAAGTCGCACGATTTAGGCGGCCAATTGACCGGTCCCGAACGTGAAATAAAATGTTCACCGAACTCGCCTCTCAATAAGTCCATTGTTGCGCGTGCTGTGTGGCATGTGGCACCGTCTTGTTGAAACCACATGTCATGCAAGTCAAGCTCTTGCATTTTGGGCCAAAAAAAAGTTGGATATCATCTCACGGTAGCGCTCACCATTCACAGTTACGTTACGATTCGCATCATCTTTGAAGAAGTACGGTCCAATGATGCCACCAGCCCATAAACCGCACCAAACTTTCCTTTTGGGATGCATTGGTAGCTCTTGCACTGCTGGCTGATATTCACTCCAAAATCGACAATTCTGCTTATTTACGTACCCGTTAGCCAAAAATGAGCTTCGTCGCTGAACACAATTTTTCGGTAAAAAAGTGGATCTCGGCCAACTTTCCAAGAGCCCATTCACCAAAAATTCTACGTTGCGGTAGGTCGTTCGGCTTCAATTCTTGCACCAGCTTTATTTTGAAAGGCTTACACTTTTTTAGCTTCACACCTAAAACCTTCCGCAAAATTTTCCACGTTGTTGAGTAACAGAGGCCCAATGAACGGCGACGAATCGATAATTGATGGTCATCATTAACACTGGCCGATACAGCTGCAAAAAGCAGCGCAGATGCAGAAAAAAGTATGTAAGAGACTTCGTCGCGCTTCCGCTGAGGAACCTGCGCCTGCCGGCGCCGCAGCTCACACACGAAGGCATTTGATGGTTTGCTTGTTCCTCATGTTGAAATGTCGAAACATGCGACATTAAATTTTAGGCATTTTGTATGTGAAATCGATACGGATGACGATACGAGCCGTGTGCGTTGGGCCAAAATCGTTCTAAGCCGATCAACTTTGTCGTTTCCCAATACCAGCTTGTATGGGAGTTGAAATGAGAACATATGGCGATTAGATTTGAAGTCTGGTCTTAATGGTGTTTAATTCTGCGTGTCTGCAAAACTTCATCAAGTTAGAATGTGGCGGTTTAGTGACCTCTTTGAAAATCCATCATAACTTCCATCATCCTGTCTTTCAAAGCGGAATTTTGCGTCGCGATCCGCCACAGTTCAATCATCCGCAATCTTAGAGTTTGCCTATCCCCGGAATTTGCAGATGCTACCTCATGTATTGCCAGCATTGCCATTACCGCTGGGAACTAAAGGCAGGGAAGTCTGCTAAAAGGAGCAATTCTATGACTGACCGAAAAGTACCAAAAGTTTTAGTCTTTTATTTAAACTTAATTTTTAGTGTGACCAGCTTCATTTAACTTTGTAATTCCTTTGGATTCAGTTGATAACTCTCAAGATTTGACCTCTAAAATAATTTTACTCTTTAAATTTGATAAAATCTTACTATAGAGACTTTGATATTTCGGAAATAGCTAACTTTCAGAGGACCACGTTTCTAGATTTTCAATGATTAGAAGATTCAATTTTTAATAAACAATTTGGCGGATTTTGGGCCTAATGGTGGCTAAGAGTTTCTCTTACAAATAGCCTATTTTTTTTGGCTGTGACCAGATTCAGAGGGACATTTATATTGTAATTGAGTTGAAATTTTCATTGACGCAACACATCTTTATTAATGAATTTTGTTAATAAACTAACTAAATTAGATAAAATCATATCCACAAATCCAAATAGAGTCAATATATATGATCCTATGATTGTAAATCTAGTTACTTAATATCAATGGAAAATCTGTAGCTCTAATTGTAGGGAACTATTATTTTCAGGTCTTCTTCAGTCTAGGTATAATTTAACTTGTGGAACCAATGTTTTTCGCGATTTATTAACACGCTCTTACACGGGGTTCTATATACACACATGTTAACTATCTACAGTATGTCAAGAAAGTGTTTTGACACAGGAAAAACTCATATTTTGCACTTTTATTCCAAAAAAAAGAGGCTTTTTATAAATGGTAACATTTTGTTCTTATTTTATTCCTGATTCTGTATCATCCTCAGAAATAGTATGCAAAAAAGTAGCCAAATCCATCTAGTTTTAGCATAAAAAAATATATAAAATAAATAAAAACGCAGTTTTAAAGTGTCAAGAGAGTGTTTTGACAAAAGTCAAAACCCTTATATCCTGATACACTATTGATATGGAAACAAAAATTAATGATTGTAGACAATTTTGACATGCTGAACCCGAATCTGGTTATATAAACTCTATATCCTCCATGGATTAGCTGCAAACTTAAATTAAAAACGCAAAAAGTGGCTCATTTTACCCATTTTTGGTACATTCGAATCTTGTAGAAATCGGATTATTTTGAAAATTATTTTTTCTTGATAATATGGCATCAAACCTAGAGTACAAAAGGAATGAACAAAATCTGTTTCATCGGCCACAATATAAAAAAATATTTCGATTTAACAATAGTGTAGTTGTAAGGCTTGGCTAATGAAAATATGAGAAAAAGGTGCACACGCCCTCAAATATGAAAAAATATATTAAATATTATATGAATTTTGGATTATAGGTTGTTTTTCCCAAAAATCCAACCGATTCTGTTGAATTCTCTCACCCATTTATAAAATTTCATACAAATCAGCAATTTTTTGCGGATTGATCAAGGAACTTATAGCTTATGAAATGAATAAAGTATTTATTGTATTTTATACATATTATAATGAACTATTTAATGTTAAGATCAAAAATTTGAAAATTAGCTGATTTCTATAAGATTCGAATGTACTCAGAAAGGGGTAAAATTAGCCATTTTCTGCATTTTAAATAAAATTTACATCTAATCCATGAAAGATATGGAGTTTATATAACCAGAATCGAGTTCAGCGTGTCAAACTTGTCTAGAATCATTAATCTTTATTTTCATTTAAGCTCCTGTACTGAAGATATAACTGTTTTGACTTTTGTCAAAACACTTTCTTTGACACTTTAAAATTTAGTTTTTTTGTTTTATATTTTAAAATGTTAAAACTAGATGATTTGGATACTTTTTTGCATACTATTTCTAGGGACGATACAGAATCAGAATAAAATAAGATCAACATTTTACAATATTTAGAAAGCCTCTTTTAATAATGGTTCGACTGGTCCATTCTATTCTGTCTTCTCTGTCTACGTCTTATGCGTTCTTCTCTCGTTCTCTTCATCGTCCATTCTACACACAGTGTACCTTAACACCAAAACATTGTTATATCTGTTTATAAATTGGCGGCGTTTTCCAAATAATTCCAAATTCTACAAACTACTTTTCGTATTTTCTAACTTTCTCCATCTTTCCAGCCCAACAGCTCTTAACATCTTTCTCTCTATGTCGCAACTATTATCGCCTCGTTTTACCACACTCCAGTGACTTCTCGCGGGATCTTCGTTTCTTCGATGCCTTTCGTATCATAGGCGTTTTGTAGTCATCCTGGGACACACCCTAATGATTTTCATGACCATTCAAATACAAAATCCTCAGTTTTATGAACAATTTCTGTACCGATTCGAAACTTCCATCTTTCAAAATGGCAATATTTTTATACAAATATTTTTTCTGATGAGCGGATTTCTGCTCTATGTGAATTTTATACAACGTCAATTGGTGAATCCAAAGTCCACGGTGTTCAAGTGTGTACGAATATATTTTCGAGTGTTTTTCATGCGATATTTTCGATTGATGCCTTCGCTGCTAGTTTTGATATTGTTTAATGCCACGATTTTGACGCGATTGGAGAGTGGACCCTTCTGGAGGCATTTAACGGAGGCGGAAAGGGTATTCTGTCGTGAAAATTGGTGGCAGAATTTGTTCTTTGTGAATAACTATATGCTGAAGGAGAGTGTGAGTTGGTTTGTCTACATGGGGAATATCTAAACAAATCTTTTCCATATTTTCAGTGTGCTCAGCAAACTTGGTATATGGCGGCAGATATGCAACTGTTTGAGCTGTTCTTGATTATTATCATCATTAGCGAAAAGTGGGTGGACTTTTTGTTTTCCAAATTATAGAAATTAATTGAACTTTTTTACAGATATCCCCAGCTAAGAAGATTTATGTATTTGATACTGTTAGTCTTAACCTTTGCTTTGCCTGGCTTGATAACCTATTACCTAAAACTGGATGCGGTCTATCATCTAAAACCGGAGTAAGTTCAATGGTGTTCAAAATGCCGAAAGCCTATCCCAGGAGATCTGGTGGAGATCTGGTGGGCATCAAGTGAGAGATTCTTTTTTAAATTGATTTATTTTAAATTATAATATAATTATTTATTATTTTTTTATTAAATTTTATTTTTTTTTTTTTTTATTTTTTTAATTTTTTTATTTTTTTTTTTTATTTTTTTATTTTTTTTATTTTTTTATTTTTTTTTTGTTTTTTTTTTATGTATGGAATTGGGTGGGTATTTTATTTTTTTTTTATATTTTTTTTTTTTTTTTTTTTTTTTTTTTATTTTTTTTTTTTTTTTTTTTTTTTTTTTTTGTTAGTGAGTGTGGATTGAGGTTAAATTTTTTATTTTTTTTTTTTTTTTTTTTTATTTTTTTTTTTTTTTTTTTTTTTTTTTTTTTTATTTTTTACCAGTGACTTAATGGAGACTAAACAGTGACTTAACAGTGGCACAACAGTGTCTTAACTGTGAAAAAACAGTCGATTGAACAGAGAATTGACAGTGACTAGCAATGAATCGGCAGTGACCTCTTATTTTTAAAATTATATAACATTTATTTATACAAAAATCCAAAAACTGTCTTTTGCCATTACTTAAATCGGTTGTATCAGCGTAAAGAGCTTCGGCTCGTACCGGGTGTACCATTACACACACTCTTTTTCTATTAAATCAACTGTTTTTACAACCACTATATCTGGTCCACATTTTAAACACACTTTGAGCAAAGATCAACCTTAAAATTCTCAAAATTTAAAGACACAGTCATAGAAAAAACTATAGCTGACAGCCGCAACCATATGTATGATAATTCCTTATAGTTTGCGGACCATCGATGGAATTTTTGAGCAAAAGGGAGACCCATACTAGGCCTTGAGTTCTTGGGGTTGTTCATAAATTCGTTAGAATAATCGGCATATTTTAAAAATTCGCTTAAAAGGTATAATGGATGACCACCCGCGCAATTATTTTGCCAAAAATATTTTAATAATTCGCGGTTCCTCATCGAAAGTTTTTTCTTTTTTTATAATTTTCGAGGCAGGAGTTCTACAGGTTACCGGTTGGCACTTTCGACAAAAATTGTCGAATTCGAATTGGTTAAATGGGCTAGTTGAATCAAATTGATTGGGTTTTTCAGATTACAACGTTTTTTTTTTTTTTTGAATCCGTTGGAGTAAAGAGTAATTGAAACTTAATGTTAGATACGGATTTCTTTATGTTACGGCCTGTATCCGAGATTTGTCTATGATCTGGCAAAACACAGATTAAGTAGGCATCTTAACGGACGACATCTCTCCGACCTTGTGTCTATGGAAAGCTCCCTGTGGCGGCCTCATCAATTTGGTATCAGGCAGCCCTTAGCACCATCCCCTACAAATCTTCTCAACGCTGATACTTCCTCAGCCATGTAACAGGTCATAACAAACAAAATATAAAAGCATTCTCCTTAAAATTTTCGCTCTTCACATCCAAAATAATTGTAAACAATATATTCCTGCGCTGTGTATCAGCTGTTCTCTCCATTTGAGTTCTAGCTGGCTCAAGGTCCGAAAAAGTTGTGTTTGTTCACAATTGAAAACAACTTTATGCATTATTGTACACCAAAAAGAGCTAGGTTCATACGGTATTTATATTGATTATATTATTGGATATGTTGTAATTTTGGTTGGGTAATTAAAAAATGATTGGTTATATTATTATATGGGGTTTAAGTATTGAGAGTTAGTTTGATGATTCGGGAGTGATGAAAACGGTATTTAGAATTTGGTTTATGATAATTGTATTGTGAACACAATTTTCGGATAGACATATTAATTTTGATATTAGTATTACGCCACTGCGGCAGAACATTTGTTTGTCTTTGCTGGAGTATTCACAACGCACTGGCCCTTTGGCCCTACAAACAGAGAGAGAGCGCTGTCTCGGCTTCACCTTATTAATTCCATCATGCTTTCATCCCTTTGATTGTATTTTCCTTTACTTCCAGAACCTATCGATATTTGTATTTCCGTGACTCGGAAACATTTTATCAAATCTATCCCCCATTTTATACCAATCTGGGAGGATATTTATTTGGATTTCTCAGCGGTCATCTCTATCTGAAGCTGCGTGATTCTGTTTCTGGTGTCGGTTTTAGGGGCAAATTGAAATATGAACTGGGCATGTGGCTGCTGGTGCCTGTGGCTTTGATTGTTTTAATGTCGGGATACATATTCATCAAACATGACTTTGAGAAGCCCTCAATTTGGCTGGCTTTGTATGCCGGAGTGTATAAGAATTTATGGATTTTGATTTGTGCTGGATTCGTGTGTTGCATGTGCCTCAAAGTGGGATGTAAGTGGAAAGTTGATTAAGGGGTAGAAAATAAGTTAACTAAGCTTTGACTGATTCTAGGGATGGCTTATGAATTCTGCAATTTGTCCGTCTTTCGGCCCTTGGCTCGCATATCCTTTCAGGCTTATCTGTGGCATGTGGTTATATTGAGATGTGTGGCAGGCTATTATCGGGATCCTATCTATGTGAATAGCTTTGCTTTGGTAAGTTTTTGGGTGGTTAAAGTTTATATTGAAGTTTTTTCTTTCTCTTAAACAGTTTGGCAATGTTTTGCTGGTGTTTGTTTTAACACAATTGGTGGCCTTTTTTATGGCTCTGTTGGTGGAATATCCCTTGGTGGAGGTATTAAAGTTTCTTATGAATCAAGAATCAGGTGAGTGGAGGGTTTAAGGGAATTAATGGCTTTTTAGAATAAAATGTATTTCAGCTCCAAAGTGTCAACAGCCCAACAATTTGAGAGAAATTCAAATTCAAACTGAATCATCGGCTGCCTGAATTTGAATGGTTTTAATAAAAATGTGGTTAATTTACTTTTAAATTCAAAAAATTCAAAAATGCGCGCCCTTCTTTAGCTGGCCACACTTTTAACGTGGCGACATAACGCCAAACGTAACCAAACTACGTACAACGTATTAAATTCGAACTTTGAGCGGGCATTTGAAATTTGAATTTAGTTATGTATGAATGCTCTTCTATAAGCTTACAAAAATTGTTAAATTTTTAATAAATTTAGCTCAATCAATTTATCAAAAAAAAAACCTTACTTTTAATGTTTTTCCACCTTTTCCCTCGCTTTTATTTATTTGTTAAGATTACAAACTGTTAACCAAAATATAACTCAATCAATAGATAACACAAATTCAAATAAAATCCTTAAATATTTACTTTTAATAACTAAAACACAAAAATTCAATTCAATTTTACAGCCCTCACTAGCTTTACTCTTCTTACCCACGCTAGTTAAAATACCACCCCAAAATTCGAACTTAGTTCGAAAATTCAAATCCGCGCGCCACCAACAGCTGGCGAAGCCAACGTCAGAAAACGACGCGCGTTCAGTTTCAGTTTATATTTACTCTGTGTCTGTGGCTCTTCGATTAGCGCTGTGTCGGCACATTTTTTTGCTACGTTTCACGTCTTTATAAAACAAAAAAAAAAAAAAAAAAAATACCCAGTTTAACTTAAAGTTGTGTTTAATTCTAAATTATTAGTAAAAAATTCTAAATTAGTAAACGTAAATCGTGTGAGAAATTAAAGTGAGTTTGTGTGAGTTTTGCGGCAAATTGCAAATCAAATGTCAATGAATCACAATCACGTCTCAAGTGGTACAATTAATTATGCAGAGCCAGCTTCGATGGCATTTAATACATTTTGAATAATAGATAAAACCCGCGTATTACCAAATCATTAAAAAATCATAGCAAATAAAAAAAAAAAGTGCGACAATTGCGTGTGTGTGTGGTTGTGTGTGTTTGTGAGCGGCAACGCAATGCATGTGAAGAGTGCAGCTATAAGAATGTTACCACCAGAATGCCTACCCGCTCTTGCACGGTGTTATATGAGTCCAACACCAACACCCAAAAAAGGGAATAAAGAGAAGCTCTTTGGACGCGCAGCCGCTGCCGAAAATGTTGCAAAAAAAAAAAAAAAAGAAAAGAAAATCAAATTGGAATAACAAGCAAGCAAGCAAGCAAATTTCATTCAACACTTAATTTTGTATAAATTGTTTTTCGCTATAAATTGTGTGGGGTATTTTCCGGCTTGTTTTTTAAGGGGAGAGCGAGAAAGAGAGGAAGCAAAAGAGAGCGAGTAACAATTGTTGCTCGCTCTGGGAAGCAACAAGTTACAGCAGTGAAGGAGTGAGGGGGGGAAAACTCTAAATTGAAATTTGTTTTAAATAATAAACGTGGCTTTTTGGCATAGAATTAGAATTGGTGTTTGTGTTTGTGTGTGAAACAAGTGTGAAAAACAGGCGACCTCCAGCAGCGACGTTGCGACTGCGTCTTAGAAAGTGCTCAGAGCACACACACACACTCACACGCACGCTCCCCCCCCACGCACAGTTATTTTTGTTTGTTTGTTCCCCAAATTGGGAACGCAATGTAGCCAGCCGACACCAATTAGTGACAAAATATAAATGAAACAAACACACACACACAGCATAGAAAGTTTATGCGTGAGTTTTAACATGAAAAATGGGTCATTTCACAAATTGTGTTGTCTTTTAAGCAGAGTTCCCCTGCTTAGAGAGAGACAAAGTCAAATTTTCGCACTCTCTTCTTAAGGGAGAATCTTTGAAATACCGCTACCTTTACAGTTTTACAATTTCTCTTAACAGCACCTCTTAATACTCTTAACAAGAACTTATCATTTACAATTTATTTTTATTATATTTGAATGTCACAATTTTGGCTTACGCATAAACTTGACAACAGACACATTGATATGCAAATTAACAGTGACAGTGTCAAAAAACCTACATACAAAAAAAACAAATAAGAAAACTGCCGCCCAGTCTGACTAAGCGCAACATGCAGAAAATAGCAACAAGTAGATAAAACGAAGAGAAGAGCAGCAGCGGCATCTTCCTCTTCGCTGTCGTGCAATTAAGACAGCAACAACAACCCATCTAGTAGTGACAGCGGGGGGGGGGGTGGGGGGCATAGTCAGGAGGCGGCAATGCATATGTGTGTAGTTTAAATTTAGCAACACAAAGTTCCACTTTCACTCGGCGACACCCACCAAGCCATGTTGCCGCCGCCGCAGCCTCTGTCACTGGCAAAGACACTTGCGCGGTTTTTGTCAAGATTTTTTTTTAGTTAGTTAATCACAGACAGTTTGATGAACCTAAACGAGCTCCACTGCATCAATGACATCATCATCATCATCATCATTGTCGCCGCAGCGAAAGTTTTCCAATGCAGCTGCCGATAAACATTATCATCGCATGATGACTCATTCCATGTTGCACTATCAATGCCGGACACCTTGGTGTGGTATGCGTTCCATTGTAAGCTAATCAGATGACAGTTGTTTGGCATTAAAACGGGGCCTCCAATTGTGGCAATCGTTCAGTTTTTTTCTCCTTTTTCACTCGATTGCATTTTGCGGCAGAAGTTGCTGGGAAATTACACTACGCTTGGCCGACCCCCCCCCTCCCCTCCGCCCGGCCGGTAGCCAACATTTGTTAGCAATTAGAATTGACCGGCTGAGCAAAACAAAACAAAACAAAACAGCGTTAAGATTTGCAATCAAGCATTAAGTCAATTTGTGGCCAATCGTCGCTGGACCAATGCAATCACCCAACCCAATTGATGCCAAGTGATGAACAACAACAGCAACAACAAAACAAGAAATTGTAATCAAAAACTGCACCAGACAGACACAGTGGGTGACAAATGTTAGCGACAATTTTTGGTTTTTCTTTTTGCTCTCTTTCTCACTAGCGCTTTTTATCAAAGTGGCGCCTTTACATGACAGCTAGCGGATTAAGGGATGGAAACTAATACCTCAAATATTTTTGATTATTTTGGTGGAGAATGCGACTTAAAATTGAATTATTATTTAAAATATCATAGAACATATAACACAATCAAAAAATTTCAGTTTATTATTAAATTAACCCACATCTAAAATAAGGGAAATATTTTGGTGAGAGATTCAGCTTTGTTTTTAGAGATCTGGTGTTCCAACTACATTTTCTAATTAGAAAATAAAATCTCTAGAAGTTCTGTGGCACCAACGAATTTTTCGAGAGATTTACAAACCAACCGTCGGCAAAATCTCTAGAGATTTCTGTGGCACTTCCGAATGTGAGAATATGTCAAAGAATACACTCTCCGACCCAGAACCAAACGCCCTTTTGGGTTTCTTAAGCCGAATCCATTAAACCAAACCTTATAATTTAAGGACCTTCCAAGCCAGACCGATCCACCATCTTTTAGAAATAGGTTAGGTTCAAAAATTAGCTTAAATCATCTCCCCTAAGAAAGTAAATACTTCTCTCACCAATTTCACCGTCAAAACAAATTTAAAATATTGATTTATCAGGCCTGTTCCCGATTCCGAATTCGATTGATCGGAATTGGTCAAAGCTGTGATTTCTAAAAAAAATCTGTCGAATCTTTTTGTCATCAAGTGGGTCTAGTAAAGTTAAATGGGTGTTTTGAAGTTAAAAAGCCGAACAACACAGTCGGTTTTTAGAAGCGAATACATTTAACAATTCCGATTTCGCATGATTTGATCGGAATCGAAAACGAGAACAGGCCTGTATGTCTTTTTTCCCTTGTTCCACTGGCAAATATTTAACATTATTTTCAAATAGTAGATGTTTCCCTGCTTCACTGACGAATGTTGAATAATGAATGATTGGATTGTTTGCAATCAAAAATCAAAATTCGGTAGCCCCTTCACGATAAAGACAGCCCTTGGGGATTTATTTATACGAATTATTTTGGCATTTGAACATAACACTGTTCTACAAATTGAGACCTTTTGTGATTATTCAGATAATTCCTGCACGCCTACTCATGCTGATTACGAGTTGGTACGTCAAAGCCATATCTTAGTTTCCGTTTCCAAGATATTCGCGAAAACTAAATCTCTGACTTCTTGCCGTTGCCACTAAGCATTAATTGCTGGTTTTATGAAGTCTGTTATATGCTAAAATCAAGATTTAAATTTATAAGAGGTGAACTAGATTGCAACCCTAAATGTTTATAAGAGTTTAAAAAGGAAACTTTTTTTTTTGAAATGTAAAATAACATCATTCTTGGAATGCTATGTTAACATTTGCGATTAATTTTTAAAACAATAACTTTGTACTTTTCGATAGTCTTCTTCTTCTTTCTCTTTGGCGCTGCATATAAATCACAACTGCTTATCGGTCTCCGCCGCTGCTATTAATGGCACCAAAGCAGGATTGGCTATATCTTTCCGCATCTGATCTTCCCATCTCAGTTTGGTCTCCCAAAGACTTTCGCCTTACTTTTAAACACATGTTTTACTGGAGCTTGTTCGTCCATACTGGTAGCATGTCCTATCCAGCGCATTCGCTGCTATTTTATGCGCCGATGTATGTTTTATAGCTGCCTCATCCGCTGCTGTAAATGTCCATACTTCTGAGCTTTATTGTACCTACTGAGCCCGTAGAAACATCAGTTTGCAAGAGTAATTCTTCTGATAGTAACGTAAGAATATCTCTCGAGGACATTCACTAACAGGATATCAGAACCTTCCCTGTTGATGGTGTCAACGTTCTAGGTCCATATCCTCAAATCGTGGTCCCTTAATCGTTTGCAGGCGTGAAGTTCTTCTGACGGTGGTGGGTACTAAGCCCGCAGCACCAATCCAATTCTTCTTCTTTATTGGCCGTCACAACCGTTTGACGGTCTCGCAATTAATTCTCCCCAGTCGCTTCTGTTCTGTGCAAGCTGGCACCAATTGGCCACACCAAGCTTGGCAACGTCTTCCCACACCTGGTCTTCCCATCCTAGTGGTGGTCTCCCCTCCATAGTTAACCGCCTTCGCTTTCGCTTCCCAATCAAATTAACAAGTTAATAAAAAGCAAAGAAAAATTCTATAAAATAAAGGATTTCTTTAAAATATGTTTCATATTGATATGCTGAATATGCTTCTGTTATTACTAGTGATTTCGTCGCGTTTTTTCGCTTCACTTTTTGTATTCTGCCTGCATAACTTCTCGACAAAAACATTCCAGCAATAATTCGCTAACATTGAAGGCTCTGCATACTCACTAAAAGCCCCGCAATTATACATAAAAAGTCCAAAAGTTAATTGGTTTTTAAAGAATCACAGAGAAAATATTCCCTATTAATATCTGTTATCCAAGGAGCCTTTTTATAATTCGGCCATTGTTCTACTATCCGTAAACATTAACGTAGCATCCATGAATGTTGTTATTTTACGTTTCAATAAATATATTGTGGAGCCCATGCTATATCAAGTTGCCTTTTAAAACTCCTATAAACATTTGGGGTGTCAATCTAGTTCTTCTCCCATAAATATAAATCTTGATTTTTGCATATAACAGGCTGTATCTTTGCCTTCGGTCATGACAAAATTCCAAAAAAATTACCATAATTAGTGCATATGTTGAACTATATGATGGTTTAGGTTGATAAAATTGCTATAAATCAAGTCAAATTTGATTTGAGGGGGCCAATTCCAACACCATTGGCAATACTTATATGGTGTGTTTGATTTTGCTCCAGTACTGATATGTACTATCCTATAAGCTTCATAAAATCAGCAATGCTTAGTGTGGCCTACAAAATTTCTAGAACGGCAAGAAGTCGGAATTTTGTTTTTTCGCGAATATATTGGAAACGTAAACTAAGATATGGCTTTGACATACCAACTCGTAATCAGCATGAGTAGGCGCGCGAGGAATAGTTAAAAATGCTCAGGATACTTTTCGTTGTAGAACAGTGTAATTAGACATGCAACTTTTCGAAATTGAAATTGATTCGTGTTCTAGCAACACCAAAAGGGAGAAATTTCTTTTAAAAAGTTTTTGCTTGTTGGTCGGTCTATAATTTATTTACAAAGAATTTTATTGTTTAATGTGTTCAGAAATTAAAAAACATTTATCGTATTTCATTTTCGACTGTTCAATTTTTGATCGTTTCGGAGTCGGAAGTCAATCGACTTACACCAAATGCTTGCCGACGCCATGCATCCCTTGTCAGAGAGAGACAGTTATATTATTTTGTGCTCTCCTTTTGGCCTGCCCTGATCTAGTACCAAATTCGTTTGCATCTTGCTAATGTTGTGAAATTAAGAACAAAACTTTTGGAGCTTGCCTTGGCCCATACACAAGTCATGAGCATAGTCAGATTTCCATAAAGGGGGCCGTAAACTTACACTTTTTCTCCGAAATAATCTGAATGTTGATTCCAGTGATTTGATCATTTATGACAATGGCTAGATCACCTGAATGGACATTGATCTCTTTTAAGAAAATACACCGAAAGAATGAGGCCAATTAGATCATGCAGAGAATGACCTGAAGAATGGAACAAGGGTATTATTTATCACAGATTTTATAGTTCGAGTTTAAGTTCCATATTTGGTTGGGTTGAAATTCACTAACCAGGTTTACTTGTAAAGTGACAGAGTAGTTTTACTAGTATTATAATTGTGGTTTGGAAATTGGATGAGCCCTTCGCTATGTATACACACTCCCTCATATCTGATATTCACGGAAAATACTCCGAAAAAGTATTAACAATCCCCCAGCCCATGTGTTCGATGCATTTAAAAACCGGTCCGTTAAGCAAACCTCCTTTTTGAACCAACCCCTTGAACTTCTGAGGTTTCAGGCCTTGGTCTAGATCAGCGGTATGCACGAAATTTGAGATTTGGCGACAACAATAACAGAAACCCACCACTTATAAGCTAGTCTCGATCAGGGGAAAATGCATCTGTTTCGTCCTCTGTGTGTGACTTCTTCCTAAAATAATTTTCCTATTTATTCATGTCGATCAGGAAAGTTCTGTACAGTTCTGTTCTTTGGGAAATAATTGAAAAATATTTCAGGAAAGTATGCAACTTTAATTGATTGAATTTTGGTTTTCTGTATGTTAGATATTTTACTGCCTTGGAACCGGTTCCAAAACGGTTCAAAAGTGGGTTTCAAGGGTTTAAAGGTGGTTTTTTGGTGGACTGGACTGTTCAAGGACTATTTTAATCACAATTTTGAGTCAATGTCAACTTCTTTATATATTACGGTATGTGAATGTTCTTAACCACCAAGATGATCTTCCCATCGCTTTCTGATCTCTATCAAGTACACGGCAAGTAGAGGAAATTTTTCTTCATTTCTAATTGTACAACCATTATTTTTTATGAGTCTTTTCTTATACAGAAACTAAAGATGGTGCTGCTTATTGTACATCCTAGTCAACGAAGAAATTCTTAAGAACCTTTAAGACACTAGAGCAAAAGTCACACGACTAGACTCATTTGTTACCGAAGCTTACGCTGCTTTAGGTGCTACAAAAGAACTTTACTGGTATACCAAGTGTTGGCTTCAATAAGCTTTGACCTTGTCAGAAGAAGGTGGCTGTAGATGTGTTTCCATAGGCGGTGATTATATCAGGTCTATAATTGTTTAGTATAGCCTAAAAGATGTTGCTATATTTGCCATTTTATCCTCGTTTCCCCACCCACTGTATGGCTCATCTCTTGTCTGGTGAACCGAGTATTTAATCACACCACCGCCCGCATGTACAAGATATACATGTAAGTAAGTGCATCCGTATGTCCATTTCCGTTCTAAACTAGAGAATTATCAGTAAGTTCCACAAGGCCATCGTCATCATCATCCTCATTAGAATCAAAGGCAAGTTCAAGTCAACGTCGATTTGGCATAGTTGCAATTTCAATTGCAAAAATTTTTGCTTAGCATCATCATAACTCAGGCATGGCGAATAATGCCAGCGATGCCAACAAAATGCGATGTTTACGAAAAAAATTGAATTTTGTTTAAGATGATGAGTTAATTTTCTATTAATACGCTTTGACCTTCAACAGCTGTGAAATGTATAGAAATTTATAGAATTTTCACGCCTGCCTACAACAGCGAAGGTGTTTGGCATAATCAAATATTTATATATACGCGCGATTGATTCAAGTATTTTTTTGGGGTGGAAGTACTAAACATTATCTGTTGTGTTTTAGGTGATATTTCTTTATCAGCTCTTTCTGTATTGGCCAACACCCACCAGCACCACCACTCTCACCTCTAGCGGGCTTCACCTTGTGGCCAAAACAAAAATAAAATTAATGTCTTTTCATGTGTTTTAACGGGTCAATGGCAAAATTTTGTAGCTTTTGCCACAAATTTAATAATAAATAATTTTATGACACTTTTTCTGATTAAAAACGAAAGCCGTTGCGTTGGCCAGCTGGGTTAGTCAGCCAGTCAGCCAGCCAGCCCAACCCAAAGAATTGTTGTACGTGTATTATTTGTTCTGTTATCGAGAAGTTTTTCATTTCAGTGTTCTCTTCTCATGTTTGCCATAATTCACGTGTTGTGAGTAGTTTGAGAGTTATGATGTCATTTCGGTCTTTTAAGGCTTTGCCTAACCTGATTATTCGACACGTTTCGTCTGATTGGTAATTAAAGAAAGTGTTTCATTATTTTGTGTTCATTTTCTGGTGACTGAGAGCTGAGCCGCAAGCGTTCTAGGAAATTTGGCACACTTTGCCGTGTTGTGATTGTAACACGTATTTTATAACCACTTTTATGCAACATTCAACATCATTCAAAGCAAAAGTCAAAGATAATCACAAAGCTAGCTTATTGATTGTTGTAAAAAAGCATATGCTAATTTATTAAACAAATCGAGGTTGCCTAACGTTGGAGGCGAAAACGAAAACGAAAACTAAGCGCAGCTGAAGCCTTTTGATGATAATTTTTATTGATTTGCGATTGAAATGAGGCTTACAATGATTTGGCTTAATGGGGTGTAAGCCGAGAAATCGGTAGTGAGTGCCAGAGATGTAAATAAAGATGATACGAAAAAAGATTTATAAATACGCAGATAAGATACGAAAATATATTTTGAACTTTTTCAGCGAATAAAACCTACAGTTGCGAAAAAAATAATAGCTCCACTACATCACAGTTTGTTCTTGATGAAAAATAATTCGATTACTGTTGCGATTTTTTTTTTGATTATTTTTATATTATTTAGTATTCCCCCTAAAACAAAAGAGTGTTACCCGTTCTTCAAATTTCTGTCTATACATTTTTTTGGGATTTTAAGAAAAAAAGCCTCCAAAAATGCCGAAAAATAGCACCATTAGCCTTTTTTTAGTGAACCCCGTATATTTTGCGGAATTGCCTTTGTACAAAGCACATGTTTATGGAAAGCTCTGAACTGCGAAGAAGCGCGATCTTATCAAAAAATTGATATTGGACGAAAAACTTGCAGAGAAGTTGGTCAATTAGTGGGATGCTTTAATACAATAAAATGATTAAAAACGCCTTAAACTAGGAAGAAAAGATCGTAACACGCGGACGAAAACGATCTATGACCCCTCTTCATGTCAAAAAACTGATTCGTCAGAGCAAGAAGGATTCCTTCAAGCCTACTGCCCAGCTTAAAAAAGAGCTTAAAATAAATGCGATGGACCAAATAGTTCACAGATATCTTAGGCAACATAACCCAAAAATCCTGCAGCCCAAGAAAGGTACCACTTTTAAACGCGACACACTTTACTAAGCGCAAGAAGTTTGCCAGGGATCATGCAAATTGGACATCCCAGCAATGGAGGAATATTCTATGGTCGGATGAGTCCAAAGTGGCTATGTTTGGTGGAAAGGGATCTGAATCTTACGTTAGAAGTCCAAGGAACACAGAATACAAACCCCAGTACACCACAAAAACCATTAAGCATGAAGGATGTAGTGTAGTGGTATGGTCTTGCTTTTCCTACTATGGAGAAGGTCCAATACATTGGATAAAACCATCATGGATCAGCATGTGTACGTGAATATCATGGAGACCATAATGCTACTCTTTGCAGAATACGAAATGCCGCTCGTACGAGTCTTTCAACAAGACAATGAACCCAAACACCGCAGCAAAAAAGCAAAGTAATTATTCAGGGCAAACTTTGTGAACGTTTTGGAGTGGCCTGCTCAGTCGCCTGAATTAAATCTGTGGTCTAACGTCAAGAAGGCAGTTGCTGCATCCAAGCCAACTACTATCGAATCACTTTCGGAAGAAATTTAAGAGTCCTGGTCCAAAATTCCCCTAAAACGATGCCAGGACTCAGTTGATTTCATGCCAGAAGCTGTTATTTCATAAAGGACACTGTACTAAATATAAATGATAATAGATCTAAATAAACTAATAGTTAAAATAATAAAAATATTTAACTAAAGAATTTCTTAATTATTGGCCCATTTTAAATTTTCAATCCTTTTTGAAAAGCTGTGCTATTCAGGCCTGTTCCTGTTTCCGATTTCAATCAAATCATGTGGAATCGGAATCGATAACTGTTCCTGTTTCCGAAAAACGATCAAATTATTCGCTCTTAAAAATTGTGCCTTTGAGTGAGTGAAATGAAAAGTAATTGATCAAGTTATTTTTTTTATCTATCAATATTTTTATATTAATCGGGGGTGCCACAGAAACCTCTTCCAACCAAATTCCAACCGAATTCCAATTCTTAGGTGCCACAAGAAATTTTTCTTTTGGTTGGTTTCAAACCTCTAATGTTTTGTTAGATTTGCAAAGCTCTTTTCTCACTAGCGCCTTTGGTCGAAGTGGCGCCCTCTACATGATAGCTAGCGGTTAGGGGATTAAGGGCCACAAAAATATGGGTGGAGAATGCGACTTAAAATTGAATTATTATTTAAAAATGCATCGTAAAACATAAAACACAATCTAAAAATTTCAGTTAATCATTAAATTAACCCACATTTAAAATAAGGAAAAATTTTTTGCGAGAGATTCAGCCCTGTTTTTAGAGATGAAAAATTCAATCTCAAAAAGTTCTGTGGCTCCAACGAATTTTTCGACAGATTTACAAAAATCGGCTAAATCTCAAGAGATTTCTGTGGCACCACCAAATAGTTCGACAGATTTTACAAACCAAACCGTCGGCCATTTATCTAAATAATTATTCTAAAGTGGTACCCCAGAAATTGCAAGACGAAAGCAAAAACGATCGAAATGAAACCGAGCTGTTCGCAATTCCGCATCAGCGCATGCGTAGTGCTGATCGAAATTGTTTATGTTACAATTCAGCTGAATAATAGTTCGAAAACGATTCGAACTTTCATTCGAAAAGAAAATCGATTTCGATTTCACTCGAAACGGGAAACATCAAATGAAAACGATTCGGAATTACAATCGTTTTACTTTATAAATTCACTCGGAAATGGGAACAGACCTGATTATTTTTTTCGCCTAATTTTATCAATTTCAATAAAGTTCCTTAAATAACTTAAAAACGATAAAAAAAAAGATGGTTTTTGTTTTTTATTACCAGGTTTGGAAGAGTCTTCCCTTTCTAAAAATGTGCTCAAAGTTTCCTTAATGTTAAAAATGTGAGTTGGGCAACTATTTAAAATTTGCTTGTGGTCGAGGTGCTATTATTTTTTCACAGCTGTATTTTATACGCTTTACCAAAAGCTCAAAAGTGACAAAAATAACATGAAAATGATTTACGTTTTAGCCGGCTTAAGTATGTTTGCTCATAACTAATTAACAAGACACACATACAACAAAGTGGGCTGGTCTTCCATACAGCCGCTTCAAAAACACTTCGAAGTGCTTTAGGGAACTTCCGTCTCCAGTTGGAATTGAAACTCAATTTGAGTTAATATGGGCTAATTGGGCTTGACTGGGAATTGAACCCGGTAGCTTATGCAATTAACGTATGGGATGACGCGCCAGCACATTCAGCCGTTGTACACTTTTGCAGATTCTTATCTAGAGAACTACTTATGCTTGGTCGGGCTGTCAAGTGAGAGAGAGATCAAAAAGAGAGCCAACTCGCTGTCACTCGCTCTCTTTCTCTTGTATATCTCTCTGTTGAAACCCGGTTTTGTTGTTGTTTACAGCAAATATTATCCGATTGAGAACAACTTTACTTATTCCAGGAACATTTGGAACATTTTTTCTCAAGAATTTTGACACCATCTTGTTCTTATTTTAAGTTAAAGGCAATTCATATTCTGAACAGGTTTTCTCCCTCTGTGTAGAGATACAAGATACAAGTGTAAAGGCAGCTTTATTCAGCTCCTATTCATAAACAGAGCAAGCTCGTGTAAGTAACCACTTACTAACAATCGTAAAGCAAAAGACGGTAGGAGATTACCGAAAGTGAGATGAGAAATCCCGCTGTGGCAAGTGCAAACCATTTCCATCCCTGGTGTGAATAACTGAAGCCTGGCGAGCAAACTTGACACGAGAGTCAAGCATTAAAAGCAGCGGCCCAATAAGCATAAGAAAGCTTCATAAAAATGAAGAAATGCGACTTTATTGGTTCCGCTCCACTTTAGCGAATATTCAATGAATCCGCTCTCGCAGTTCGTATATGCCATTAATTTACAATTTAATTATACTACAAATTAATTATTCTATTATAATCTATTATAATTTTTCATATTTTACTACGCGGCAGCTCGTTCTTCGTTCAGCTTTTGAATGTATTTTTTATGTTTACACTTGCTTTAAAGTCAATCGTATATTAAAATTCGTAGTGTCGACAGTTTCCTTTTCTTGATGCCTATCAGTGAAAAGGCGGCTTATAAGCTAGGCTGCAAACCTGTCAAATTGTCATTTAGGGTCGGTCCGGAGTTTTGCACCCGTTGTAGGCCCTCTAAAAAGGCTTTCAAAAGCGCCTAGTCTTTATATTTTGCAAGATTTGCTTTACCCTTTTATTTCCTTGTCGAAATCGCAATATAGATAGAATTTCTAAAACCCAACTTTAATGATCATTTCAAGCGATTTTTTACTATTAAATTATGTTTTCCGGTCTTAATAATTACAGTTCCTAAGAAATTGATTAATAACCCCTTTCAACTGGCAACATTTCTTATCATATTCAATTCTTAAAATTTTGACGTTTCCATTAACTTTTTGGAATATTTTGCTAAAAAAACAGAACCGTCAGGACAGCAATTGTGTTATCGCACTGAATTATCAGCAGAAAGCAAAATATACAACTTTTCTTTTGATTAATTTATAATTTAAACAAAATTGCGCTTCCTTTTTAAGTTCATGACACTTTCTGTTTCCAGAGAGTAACGAGTGGGGAATGCCATTATTTTAAAGAGAAAATGACAGAAATTAAATTATTTTTTATAATTTATTTGGAAAAAAGGTTAGAGAAAGGTTTTAATTTTGAGATGTGAGAGGTTCCATTCCATGGATCCAAAAAAATTCAAAACGGACCGGTTTTTTGATAGATTTTTTTTATTATTTTTTTTTTTTTAAAATATTTTTAATTTTTTACCTTTGCTATATCTTTATTTTTCTTAAAATTTATTTTTTAAGCCGTATTATCGTAACTGCAAACTGCTCTACTCCCGTAAAAGTTATTTTTAATACTGAAAAAAAAAATTTGTGATAAAAATAAATAATTTTTTTCTTCTGATAATAATATTATATTTAATTTTTTTTATTTTTTTTACTGTACGGGGGAAAAATAGTATATTTATGTTGGTGAAAAAATATGAGAGGGGAGGAAGGAATCATTTCCGACCCTATAAAGTATATATATTCTTGAACAGCATCAACAGCCGAGTCGATATAGCCATTTCCGTCTGTCCGTCCGTCCGTATGAACAAACAGATCTCAGAGATGGTAAGAGATAGAGGTTTGACATGTATGGGACAAATGCTTCTTATACTTGCTGGCAGATCAAGTTTATTTTCAGTTCTGGCCACGCCCCCTCCCGCCCTCGCAATTTGGAAAAAGTCATATCTTCCACAGTTTTGTAGATAGAGGGTTTGTTCCTTCTAGAGATAGTTAGTCATTAGCAATATGTATCGATTTGCCGAAAAAATGATAAAGATCGGATGAGCGGTTCTCAAGTTATGATCAAATAAGTGAATTACCCCCGACACCCCATCCCACCCTCTCACAACCAACGCACAATCTTAGAGAGAGAGAGAGAAAAGAGAGAGAGAGAGAGGGGAGAGAGAGAGAGAGGGGAGAGAGAGAAACTTAGAGATGAGCGCAGCACCAGCACTTCATTTAGGTCCTACTCTAGGTACAGAGTATAAATATAGACGGGCTTGACCGACTTTCACACTTGTTTTACGTAGTTAACATGTAAGATCTAATGATTATAGTGGACTAATAATACATAATATAATATTTATGATTATATTATGTATTATTAGTCCACTATATAGCATTCCTGTGATTAGCTCGCAGTGAGATAATTGCATTGAATGTGCTTGAGTCCATGCAACTTTTTAGCGGATTCATTCTATATTAAACGCCGGAGAATAGGCGTGGCGCGCTTACCTGCGTAGCTGGAACAGATAGAACGCCTTTTGAAATCGCACACAATTCTGGGAACTTTGTAGAGGATTATTACCAAGAATCAAAATCAATATGCCTCGACTTCGTCAGCGCATTCAAATGAACCAGAATTTTAACTTCAATTCATTAAGCAGTGATTGATCAGCAAAAGACAAAATTTGTGCAAAAATATTGTGTAGAAGATCGATACAAGTATTTTGGTATCCTGTAGGTTGAGCTCCAACGCGTGGGGCGATCGATGGGTGCTTAAATGTTATGACTCCTAAAAAGTTAAAAGAAAATCTGGCATCGTGTAAAGGTCGTTTAAGATTGCGTTTTTAAACCCTGAACCCATTGAAAATGGGTAAAAGGGGATTATGAAGTTGTGCAAATGTATGTAACAGGGAGAAGGAAACATTTCCGACCCTATAAAGTATATATATTCTTGATAAGCATCAACAGCCGAGTCGATTTAGCCATGTCCGTCTGTCCGTCCGTCTGTCTGTATGAACGCGTCGATCTCAGAGATGGTAAAAGATAGAGGTTTGACATGTATGGGACAAATGCTTCTTTTATCTGTACGCTGATCAAGTTTGTTTTAAATTTTGGCCACGCCCCCTCCCGCCCCCGCAATTTGGAAAAAACGTTATATCTTCCACAGAGATATTTATTAATTAGCAAAATGAATCGATTTGCCAAAGAAATGATAAAAATCGGATGAACGGTTCAGAAGTTATGAGCAAAAATGCGAACCAAGCCCCCCCGCTACCACCCCACCCACCATAAAAAAATGTTGCATACTTTTCGGATGGTCACCCTAAGGAAAGCAGGAGCACTGTTAAACATGTTTTTTCCAGAGTAACGGGTTTATCGAAGTCGGTTAGAGCCGACTTTAACTTACGCTCTCGTTTTCAATTGTACAGGGTATTTTTAAGTCGGGCTACTCGACTGCAACGGTCTTACTTTGTTTAAATTATGATTGGTTTAATAAATACGATGCTCTGCCAAGGTAAAAAAACCGAAACTGTACCGGTACCAACGTTTTCGGTTCCCAAAAAAAGGCGATTTTGATATTTAGGCTACAGCCTCTGTAATCTTTATGGGCCAAATATATATATTCATCGAACAAAGTTCTGCATCGAATAAAATCACAGTCATACCGCAAACTCATTGTGTGTTCGATCGAACAAATCTCAGCGTCGACTGGTTTATATATCTTTCAGCGCCGCTTATGCGTCTTTGCAAGAGTTTTGTCATACGAGATGATTTTCACTCACTCTGATCAACTGTCGTTGAGCCAAAGACGAACATGATTATACTCAGAGTCCCAACAACATGTTGAGTATGCAAGTTTGATGCATTGAGCGCAAAGCCAGTTTATTAGTATGAGCGATTTGCTATCGAACGAAGCCGTTCACTGCCCCAATCTCGGCCAATACTAATATTACATGCTTTCAGAACGATTTGCACAATTTGGTCAAAATCGGATGACTATATGTTATAGCTGCCTTGGGAACAATCGGTCGGAAAATGGGTTTCTTATTTTATAGCCAGCGTTCTTAAACTCTTATTTATTTGCAAGGGTATAAAATCTTCGGCATAGACTAAGTTAGCTTGGCCTTCTCGTTTTTGTTTTATTCTAGAAAATCTACTCCAAGGCGGGGAAGGGTTCAAGGCTAAACTATATTTTTGAGCCAATCTAAATAGAACTCAGTTTGTAAGCTTTTTGCATTCCACAATAAAAATAGGGAAAATGTTCTTAACTTTGTGAAAATGCACTTCCAAGGTTGATAATGAGAGGTGAAGGTGTTTAAAATCAATCCACAATCTAGAGAAAAGGTCGGGATTATCGCTTGATCTTCTTTCTGAGGGTCGGGATGGAATTTAAAACTTGAAACAGCGCAAAAAATAAAAGTTGCACACTTTAAATAAGGGTCAAATGGTTTAAAGCACTTATTGGCCCCTTCTGCCCACGCTGCCCGGCCCGTAATAGCGCTCAAAACGAAATTAGATGCCCTTTGTCTAACTCGAGAACTTAAAAATAGAGTTCGTTGATTGTGATTTTCAATTTAATTAAAATTTACTAATTTATTAGTGAGTTTAGCTGGCTCTAGGTCCGAAAAAGTTGCGTTTGTTTACAACATTTCGGACCTAGAGCCAGCTAAACTCACTAATTAAATATTAGAAAGGTCGCCAGATAAATTACAAAAACTTTAACTAAATTATTAAATTTTCCCCATTTCTTACAGAACTTTCAGATATTAACATTTCGGCTCAAAAGTTCAACCCACCTCCTAAATTTAGTAGCAAAGACCCCAAATTCAAAACACACAGCGGATACAGACAAATCACGGTACTAACAACTGACCTACCCACCTTGGAGAGCGAGCGCCGACATAACCTAACCTAACAGCCAGAAGATGTCATTTCGTGTAGTCCGCAGTTCAAAATTTCGTCACGTCTATGGCCAGGCACTGAAGCGAGAGCAATGCTATGACAACATACGTGTCTCCAAATCCAGCTGGGACTCCACATTCTGTGCCGTCAATCCAAAATTCTTGGCCATCATTGTGGAATCGGCGGGCGGTGGAGCCTTTATCGTTTTGCCACACAATAAAGTGAGTATATATATATATGTATGTAGTCAAGTGCGATTGTATATAGGAAATCCCTATTCCTATTCCTATTTTGGTTTCAAGCTATTTTTAACAAAAAGCAGACAATGGGCAAACTATTTATAGAGGATTTTGGCGGAAAAAGTTTTGTGGCCATTTGCAGGCTTGTTGCCACGTTGCGTCCACAATGACGTCGATCTCTCGCCAGAACTTTGGCTCTCTGCTTGGTGCTCTGTTTTGGCGGCGGGCCAACATGACAAACCAAATTGTCTAAATTTAAACAAAATAAATAGATACCTAAATCATATTTAAGAAAATAAATAATTGCATTGCACCATTATGCCTATTAAATGATGTTTTCCCACAGCATCTCGCTCCGAATCGAATCCAAATGCGCGCATCCGTTCAAATGGTGTGGGCAGAGTGGCGTGGTCAACAAATGGCCAAAAGCGAACACCAAAAAAAAAAACTGAGCATTTGTTCTAATTGAAACCAATTTGTATGCAAAATGCGCACCGTCTATGAAAGTTTTTAGCAGCTGCCGTTTTAAGTGACGATTTCTATGTGGAGCAGCTTTCACACGCTCTATTTTACATATTTTATGAGTCCGGACTGGTTATGGGTTAGTTGGTACGAAATGGAAGAGATCCATCAAGTTTTAATATTAAATTGGGGGTAATATAATTTGTTCTTCTCATTATTCTTGATCAGTATAAAGAGATGGGTTCATGTGTTTGTCAGACTAGCTGCTTGCTAGCTAGCTTCTTTCGCGTGCACATTGTTCTTTTCGGATCACGCAGGAATTTCATCCGTGGGATATTCTATTTATTTGCCCCTTAGATCTTAGCAATCGAATTCTACGAATTCCTGAAAACCTGGGATGAAAAATAATTCTCCGTGCATTTTCTCCCACTTCAAGAAATATTTATCTAAATTTCCTTTGAAACCATCATGCGATTCCAAATTTTCAACAACAACAGCAATTTATATTTCATTTACTGAAGGTCATCTGTTTCAACAAAGTCGTAAACAGTTTGTGTTCGTGTAACATTTGCTACAATAGGAATGATTTTTATACAAATAAGTTTATCGGGGATGCAAATTCGTGCACTTAAAACAAATCGGTAACAGGAATATCAATTTAGTCTTTTACTTTTACTTTCCTTAAAACCAAAAATGGACCAGAATTATCTCTAATGATGCCTGATCTATACTATTATTTCGAATTTTTTCGTTAAAATGCTGGTCTAAGCGTATTTGATTGTTTTATAAATTCCTCCAAAAAGAGTCAGTTCGGTTCAGGGTTTGGCACACTGATTGGAACTTGTCAGTTTGGCTTTAGACCTGGTAAATCCATTACAGACCAGATATTTTCCATACATCTTTTTGTTGATTTTGGTATACCAGCAAAGTACGTTCGACTTTGCAAGATGACGACTATCCGCAAAATGAATGGCGCAGGGGGGGAAGGGAGGACTTCTTCTTAAAGCTGATGACAGAGTGGCGCAATCTATCACTCACTGCAAAGCCGCACCCAAACTCGTGCTTGGAAGCATTCCCGCTGTAGTAGATCTCCCAGGAGGGTGGTGTTTTCTGTTCTGTTTTCCCTTTTGGTGGTGTTATTATCTTGCTCCCATGTCCAATCCATCGCATTTCATGATGTGCGGTAACGTTCGATGTATATTTCTTGACATGCACCAAAGCGATATCACCATCTTCGTGGTCCTTAAAACGTTTGCGTGGGCCGTCGTCAGATGGGGTCCGTATCCGAGGCATTGTTGTCGCAGTTTTCATTTTTGGTGAATTTTTACGGTGGTGGGTACTAAATCATATAATATATATTAAAAAAATATTAGGTCCCTGGTGTATCCTTTGAGCCTACGTCTTGCTCCTGGATCCTGATCCTGCGCGTTCGAGTAAGCGCCTGGCGAGGTTGTTTGGGTGTGTGGCGACCTTATCCAAGTACCTCGCTGCTTGGTTGTTGATTGTGTCGCCAACCATCGACGCTCACACCCTCTCGATGTCTCGAGTACGGATGAACCACCTGCTCCAGTGATCCTCCCTTTTTCAGAATTTTGCCTGGAAGACCCTGATTTTGTTCAGGTGGGTCTTCGCGGCGATGCCGTATACTCTGACCTGTACTCCAAATCGGTGCCAGGATCACTTTGTAAATGAGGACTTTATTCCTCAGCGAGAGCTTGTTGTTGGCGTTGAGTAGCCAACTCACCCTCTTCGCCTTGGAGGAGTTTGCCAGCAACTTCGGCGGCATGCTGCTTGAAAGTTAGCCTCTTATCAAGTATCACCCAGATACTTGTGCGCCGTTTGGTGGGGAGGAGCCTCCATGCAGGAAAACGCCAGGGCTGCTAACTGTCCTCAGGTGTGCGTGACAGATACGCACTTTTCGGTGTTGATGGAGATGTTCCATCGACACGCCCAGTTCTCAAACCGTTTGAGATACTCCTGCAACATGTCTGTTGCCAAGTAAACGCATCTGTCACGCGCCATAATTGCTGTGTCATCAGCGAATGTGGCACCAGGAGGTCCTGCGGCTCCTCAATCGGTATGTCCATGCAGGGCATATCTGCAGTAAATAAACTGTAGAGAGTTGGCCCCAGAACGTTGCCTTGAGGTACTCCTGCTCGAATCCTCTTCTTCTGGATGGGCAAATATCCTGGACAATTCTTAATGTCCTGTCAGACAGAAAACGATCTGACGATCAAGAAGAGTTAGATTGAGCGTTCCTTCAGCTTGGCTAGTAAGCCATCATGCCAGACGCGGTCCAAATGCCTGTTGGATATCCAAGTACGCCGCCACAACGTACTCCTTGGCGTGGAATCCTTCCAGGACGAAATTCAACACTCTGTGTAGCTGTTCTGGGGTACCATGTCCCAAACGAAATCCGAACTGGAACTTTTGTATGCTCCTTTTGACGGCTGGGGTCTCCAAGATCCTTCGTAATAGGCACCTCTCCAGCAGCTTGCCAAATGCTGAGGAGGCTTATAGGCCTATACGAATCCAGCTCATTCAGCTTACCAGGTTTATGCAGCATGATAATGTTGGCATTCTTCCAAGCACTGGGAAAGTAGCTGAGGCGTAGGGCTGAGTTGAAGAGGAGCAACAGAAACAATATCGCCTTGCGAGGAACAGCTTTATTGCTGTTGTCAACTCCGTCTTCACCAGGTGCCTTTGTTGCTCTTAAGCGAAGTAATTTCGCCTCTCACCTCTTCAAAAGTAATGGGCCGAACTGGCAGCGCCATCTGAAGAGTGGACGTCCAGTGCTTCCTTGACCAATTGAAGTCTATTGGTCGAGGCGGTGGAGAATGGCTGAACCTTTCCTCAAGGTTTGAGGCAAAGGCTTCAGCTCGGTCCCGTGGGGTGCTTTCAACGCCCATGCCGTCAGGATGTCTGACCGGGAATTTCGGCTGCACCCGCCTCTGTACCTTCTGGTGAGCTTCCAGAGAGCGTACTTATCCTGTTCGGTGTGGCTTCCTCTAGGATCTTATCCGTGGCGTCCTCTGATAGTAGCCAACACCTTTCGCACCCGATTGGCTATCCTCCTGTAGATCCTGTCGACAACTGGATCGTGAGTCCGCATACTCCCTCCGAAGGCGTTTTTTGATACAATTAGCCCTCCGCCTGTGGGGTCAAAAATCAGGCTTCCACGCGGTGGCGTGTGCGGGAAGTGGGTTTTGAGAGCAGCTTTAATGCAGCGGATTTGACTTTGCTCATAAAAATGTCAACGCATCGTCGACATCCTGCGGGTCTGTATCTCCATGTTAAGGTGAGGGAGTCACTCGTTCCTCCTGAAGCTACGGAAGTAAACCAGAATCACACTGGGTTCGCCAAGTTGAACAGATCAGCAGCCTTACCTGACTACATACGCCCCCATTAGGTCCAGAAGATCTTTGACTAGAAAGTTCTGAACCACCACCATTAGCTCTATGGGGACACCTGTCTATTGAAGCTCATAAAGCAACAGCGTCTGCGCTGGATAGGACATGTCACCCGGATGGATGATCACTAAGATGGGACGACCAGGTGCGGGAAGACATTGCCAAGCTTGGTGTGAACAACTGGTGCCAGCTCGCACGGAGCAGAAGCGACTGGAGGGCGTTTATAGCAGAGGGCGAGACCGTCAAACGATTGTGATGCAAGCATCAGGCCAATAAAGAGAAGAAGTAGAATTTTAGATACCTTTTCCTCAATGGTTTTACTTTTTATACCCTTGGATGGTATATTAAAATTGTCCGTATGTTTGTAACGCATAGAAGAAAGCTCTCGACCACATAAAGTATATATATTCTTGATCAGTATGACGAACTGAGTTGATATAGCAATGTTCGTCTATGCGTCAGTCCCTCCGTCCGTCTGTTTCTATGCTATCTTAACCAAACTTTGCACGAAGTCTTTTGGCACAAATACGCTCTACATTTGTCGGAACCGGCCGGATCGGATGACTATAGCAGCTAGCTGCCATAGAAAGGATCAGTCGAAAAAGTAGTTCTAGTGAGAAAAATTTTTGTTTTCAATGCTATCGCTTCTTTAAACCTTGTATTTATGAGTTTTCTAGCTTTCAAATAGGTTAGGTTAGGTTGCAATGGTTAGAATAGGAGAATCCTATTTCTTCACTTAGCCAATGATGGCCGGTGTGTTACCATATAACTAGGGTTTTTCGAAATATCGATATTGAATACATTTTGTCGATATTATTATGAATACTCTATTTTTGCTTTTTGGGCAATGACATTTCTCTTGGATATTAGTGGCATCAGTAATACTTGTAATATCCAAGAGAATGCCTTCAGAAACCCCCATTTTTGTGGCCGAAAATAACAAATTTACACACCAAAAATATTCAACAAGTATTCGATATCGATATTTCGACATCCCTACATATAACCCTTTGACGCTGTCGTCGTAGGGGAGGGTCTTCCCCCGTTAAACCATTTAGTAAATAGTAGAAACTTAAGCAGCCAGGCTATATCTATTTCAGAGATGTCTGACAGATCGTTTAGAAAAGGACGACCCAGAACTGTTAGTTGTCTTCTGCTAAGAGCTGGACAATGACAGAAGAGGTGTTGTACACTCTCCTCCTCATCCACTGAGTTGCAGCTTCTACAGAAGTCGTTGTGTCTGATGCCAAACCTAGCGGCGTGTCTTCCTCTTAGGCAGTGTCCAGTAAGGGCCCCTTCTAATAAGGAAATATTTACAATCTCTTTAGGGAGTAGCGGCCTAGATTTTTTAGTATTAAGGGTAGGCCATGTAAGCCTATATATTTCACATGTGTGAATAGTTTGCCATCGATCCATGCTTATTTGATAAGTAGTTTCCTTTGTTTGTAGCTTAAAGGTCGCAAGAGGCACGCCTATGTTGCTCTTATTCGGTAGGAGCTGAGTTGGTGGTGCCAAGTCTAGCGAGGTGGTCGGCCATCTCGTTGCCTTCTATGTTGGAATGTCCAGGCACCCAATCGAGATTAATTTCAAAGTTCTGAGCCATCTCATTAAGAGATCTGCGGCACTCTGTAAGAATTTTGGTGTTGTTAATAAAGCTTACAAGGGCTTTTAAGGCAGCTTGACTGTCAGAGAAAATGAATACTTTACTTCCTGGGATTGCAGTGGTTTCCAGAAGGTTGGAAGCCTCCTGGACCGCCACTAACCTCTGCCTGGTAGACACTACAGTGATCAGGAAGTCTAAATGTTCATCCAGTTTGGAGCCATGGCATTCGGTTTTGAGTGTGTCATTGAGTTCCGGTCCAGCCGACTTGGTATGGTGACTTTATACATAGTGGTGAACGTGAATGTTGGGATGAGGTAGTCAACTCATGCTTTCACATAGTTCTACCAAGATTTATGAAAATCGGAGAACTATATAGTATAGCTGCCATACAAAATATAGGTTTGAAAAAATCCTTTTTAGCTGCCACATAATTAAATTATATCTGACGTGTTTCATATTGTTATCGCTCACAGAACGATCTTGAAAATAGTAGTTCTAGTGAGAAAAACTTTTTTGTTTTCAATGGTAGCGTCTTTCCTGTTATGAATTTTATGTGTTTCAACACGATTTTGGAGTTGTTGAAAATCGGAAAATATAACATCCCTATAACAAACTGGCAGGCATATTTCATGGTCCGAGGGTATTTAAACTTCGGTCGAACCGAAGTTAGCTTCCTTCTATTTTTTTAATTTAACTTAATTTGACAGCTGGATGGTTTGAAAGTACAAGAGGAACGACGTGACATTGAGTGGCGTCAATGTTAGTTCAACTGTTCAAAGTAAAATGAGGCCTACAGCCATTTGCATAGACTCCGAAAATGTGGTGATATCGTTACTTCTACTTCTTCTTCGCGAAGACTTCGAAAGGGCTTCAGTTTTTTTTACTTCCCTATCTCAATTTAAAAAGTGTATTAGAAAGGCTTCTAATACTTCTCACCCAATTTGGTTTTTTCCACTAAGATTCCCACACAAATTGCACCCCTCCCTCCCCCTTCCCCCCACCGTTCCCCACCAACCTCACATATATTTCCCTCATTAATTTGTATACTTCACGCACCTGTCTGCAGCTAAAAATCTTACACATTCGTTCCATTTGGCTTGGCAGCCACCATGAAGTTGGAGATTAGCGAATATGGCAAAATGTTTGTCTAAAAATAAGCAAATTGGGTTAATGGGCCATTCATTAGTTTCTTTTGCGAGTTAATTGCAATTTCATGGATTCTTTCAGGTTGGACGCATTGCAGCCGATCATCCGCTGGTGGGTGGCCACAAGGGACCCGTTTTGGATATTTCCTGGTGTCCGCACAATGATAATGTGATTGCTTCCGGTTCGGAGGATTGTGTGGTCAAGGTGTGGCAAATACCAGACGGTGGGCTGTCAAGAACACTGACTGAACCTGTGGTGGATTTGGTGTTCCATCAGCGTCGTGTGGGTCTGGTGGTGTGGCATCCCTCGGCTCTGAATGTGTTGCTTACAGCTGGATCCGATAATCAGGTGAGTGGAAGGGAATATGTGTGGATGTTTCTGATAATAACTGTTTGGGCTGTTTTCAGGTGGTCATTTGGAATGTGGGCACGGGAGAAATACTGGTTCACATTGACTCCCATCCTGATATAGTGTACAGTGCCTGCTTCAACTGGGATGGGTCCAAGCTGGTTACCACCTGCAAAGATAAGAAGATACGTATCTATGATCCCCGCACCGCCGAACTGGAAAGCGAGGCCATGTGCCACGAGGGTTCCAAGGCCACTCGCGCCATATTCCTGCGTCATGGTTTGATTTTCACCACCGGTTTCAATCGCAGCTCCGAGCGTCAATACTCACTGCGTGCTCCGGATGCGCTAAATGAACCCATTGTTATGGTAGAGCTGGACACATCGAACGGAGTGATGTTCCCCCTCTACGATGCGGATACGAATTTGATTTATCTGTGCGGTAAAGGAGATTCGGTGATACGGTACTTTGAGGTGGGTAAATGAAGGCTAGAAGGGAATGGATCCTGTTTCAACTTTTCTGTTGCCTTTACAGGTCACGCCGGAGCCTCCGTTTGTGCACTACATCAACACATTTCAGACCACAGAACCTCAGCGTGGTATTGGCCTAATGCCCAAACGTGGCTGTGATGTCACCACCTGCGAGGTGGCCAAATTCTATCGCATGAACAACAATGGTCTCTGCCAGGTTATCTCCATGACTGTGCCCCGTAAATCGGATCTCTTCCAGGAGGATCTCTATCCTGATACCTTGGCCGAAGATGCGGCCATTACAGCCGAGGAATGGATGGACGGCAAAGATGCTGATCCTCTAACATTCTCGCTTAAAGTAAGTTATAGAGGCAATCCTTGAACCTGTTGACACACACAGGTTTTCCTTCAAAGTTGGATATACAGCGCTCTGGGCTAGCTTCGGCTGGATGATTCTGCATAATCCATGCAGTTAGCCTTTGGAAGCGTACAGATTTTGCAGATTTAGGACTTAGCATGTATGGCTTGGACCCACCTGAGGCAATGTGGCTCAATGTTGTGAGAGGCAGCCACTGCCCCGGTGTGGACCTCAACTCAAATGTATTCCAACGGCTTCTGTTGCCTGCCTGCCTGCTTGAGCTTGTCCCAATTTCAGCACTCCAAGTTCTTCTTTACGTTTGTGTCTCGTCTGCCCAGTCCGCACACACAGCAGAACACAGACTGATCCTTACACCACCCACATTGAAACACGACCTTGCTTTGGCCTTAACACGCACGTGGCGTGGCGCTTGTTGTTGTGTTCATTGTTCCTTGTTGTGTCCCCCCAAACCGAACGGATATGCTAATCAAACTAATTTAGGATCGGGTTTCCATTGTACAGGGTGGCTATGTGTCCTCATCGGCCAGCAAATCGCTGTCGGTCAACAAAAAGGCCAACATTCTGAATAAACCACGAGGTGGCGGCGGCGGCGGAGGTGGCAGCGGTGGATCTGGTAGCAGCAGTCTGGGCGGTGGTAATCATTCAACTGCAAACAACAATGAGTCAAGTGATGCTGGAGCAAGTGGTCCTGTATTCAACTTTACGGTAGGAACTCTTTACCCTTTCCTTACCAAAAACCAAACTAATTCCTTTGTCTTTCACCTTTAGGAAAAGGAGCATCGCAACATTTTAGATGAAATACGCAAGCTAAAGGCCATCATAGTTAAGCAGGAGAATCGCATACGTGCCCTGGAAGCGAAATCCACTGCAGGGAATAGCGATGAAACGGATGCGCGTAACAAGAATGGCAGCAGTGTGGGCCAGGCAGCCGGCACTTCAGCATCAGCGGCGGATAGTCATGCCAGTGAAAGTGCCAATGATCATGCCGCCTCCGCTTCAACGACAACGGCCAAGGAGGAGGATTAGAGCGCCAGGGGAACACAGAGAGATAGAGAGAGAGTGGGAGAGAGAGAGAACTGCTCGTAGAAGCTCGTCGTTATCGCTTAAATTTCTCTAATGCATAAAAAACAAAACACAAGAAGATGATTATGATTTCGATTATTTATTTTATATAATTTTAATATTAGGTCTTTTTTAAAGAGCTAAGTCAGGAGTTAGCAAGCATATATATTTTATTGTATAACATAACACAACATCCTGCCAAAAATATTTACAAAAGAAGCAAACATAAACCTAATGAACTACCTACAAATTGCGCCCAAAATCGTATATACAATCACAAATCGCGTGAAATTGTTGTAAATTTAACAAAAAAAAAAGGCAAAGCATAGACTAAACGAAACTACTGCAATCATCTCTAAGCATTAACTCTTTGCGCCACCAACTTTGTGGGGCCTTTGGCTAAACCCTTTTACGTTTGCCAAGTTACAAATTTGGTACTTGCCAAAGGCCGCCAAAGAAAGGCAACTAAATCTTTACCCCAAACGCTTTTCATCTAAAAAAAATATATAAAAAACTTTCTCGTTCTAACTAATAATAAGTTGTATTTTGTAATAATAAAATCAAACAAAAACAAATCATTGAGAAACCAACGAAACCATTTTCAAAGTGCTGAAAATTATGCGTTTTCTTCTTGCAGTACAATTTTGCCTACCGATTTTTTGTAACACCATTTTGAATGAGAGAAAACAACTAGCAACATTGAATTGTAAAATTGCAGACTATAAATATGATATATGAAATATATATTCTATATACAAATAATTTACAATTTGATACGGAATAAAAGATAATTTACAACAACAACAAAATATGACAATAATTATGGTCGAATCGTTATTAATTAGAAAAACAGTCTACTGGATTTTTAAGCCACAAAAGTCAACATAATCGCTGCATAGAAATTAGTTATGGGCACAGAGTTTAGCTTTTTTGGAATAATAAGAAATTGGTATTTATATTACCTTCTTTTAGCTTTATACACCCTTCAGTACTAGCTATAGCAATTCAGGAATGAAAATGCCCTCATCGAATCAAACTGAAGTTACCTCAATGACTTAGGTCAAACTGCACACCATTTTTGGCACCTACAACTCCAGTAGGTTTAGGATACTTACATAATCTTCAAAAGAAAAAATCAACCTTGACTTTATTCTTCAATCTCCACAAAAATGTTGTGATTTAAAGTCGGTTGTAATAATGTCGCTTAGTGAATGATCAAAACTATCAAGAAGTTTGAAAAAAAATTTAGTTAAAAGAAAACTTATATACATTGGTGCTAAACAGTTATATAGCATAGAAGTTTGCTACTCAGACGTGGGAAATTTTGTCGGAGCGGAAATTGTTTGATAATTTTCCAGAGGCGCTCCGACAATGGAGCGGTAGGCAACAACTTTCGAATGTATTTTGTGTGGGGCTCGAGGTATAAGCAGTGTTCTTTATTTTGGAGCCATACTGCTATAACACAAACCAAAAACGCATCGGAAGATTAGAATTACACATTAAACCAGAGGTACATATAGCCACAGCCAGCTTTTGGACCGGAGGCGGAAATGTTTGTAAACTGAAATGACTTAAGTTAGTTTAGTTTTTATACCCTGGAGAGGGTATATTGAAATTGTTCGGATGTTTTTAATGCACAGAAGCATCTCCGACCACATAAAGTATATATTTACATTCTGACCAGCATGACGAGCTGAGTTGATATAGCCATGTCCGTCTGTCCGTCCGTCTGTTTCTATGCTATCTCCTCTGTCAGTTTTAAAGCTATCGTAACCAAACTTTGCACGAAGTCTTTTAGTACAAATACGCTGCACATTTGCCGGAACCGACCGGATCGGATGACTGAAGCATATAGCTGCCATAGGAACGATCGGTTGAAAAAGTAGTTTTAGTGAGAAAACCTTTTGTTTTCAATGTTATCGCTCCCAACCCGATTATTTATAAGTTTTCTATGATTTCACATAATTTCACAGATTTATCAAATTCACAAATTGGTCTGAAAAAGTCTTAGTGAGAAAAACTTTTTTGTTTTTCAATGCCTATCACCCCTAGCTTTGTACAGATCAACATTATATTACACCACACAATTTTGTAAAGTTTGATTCAAATCGGATGACTAGCAACGTATAGCTACAGAGGAACGATCGGTCGGAAAACTAGTTTTAGTGAGAAAACCCTTTTGGTTTCAATGGTAGAGTGTTTATACTTTCCAGATATGAATGTTATATGCTTTAAACACAAATTTGATATTTGATCAAAATCACTTGGGTTTTCAATTTCAAGACGGGCATTTTTAATTCCCTATCACGAGTGCGAAAGACATTGCCAGTTTTGGCTTTTGCGTAGCACTCTGTCTTAACTCTGACTCACTTTGTCTATGCGGGCAGTGGAATTAATCTAGCAAGGTGAACCTAGGCATATATATATTGGCCCTCAGCTGACGGCTTCACCTTTTTAATTGCACATGGTGCTTGCTGAGTTAAACAAAATTGAACATTTTTGTAATTTTACCTACACTTGCATTGCACACTGAATAATAAAAACCATTAATTGGATTGAATTTGGGAAACCCCCACAGAAGACGTTAGAGTAAAAGTAAAAAGATCGATTAAACGTTCTAATGAACAAGCTCACATCTTCATAAATATGTTTCTAAAAAAACAAGATTTGCAAGGTAGACATATTGGAATGGTAGGGAAAAAATCAACAATATTTGCAGATCTTTTGAGTTATCAAAAGTTGTGATTGTAGAACCCTACATAAGTGTTGAGTGTTAGTTTTCAGGAGTAAAATTTATAATGACGCCTCGTAGGGGACTCCTTGGGCAGTCAACCTCTAAATGCTATTATGATATTTGAATGTAATTACAATATCGATTAAGATGTCATTTTCGATAAAAACCATTGGTTACACAAAGGTACATAGCGAAAAATAGTATGTTCGTTGACCAATGTATATTTATCTAATTAGTTAAACTTAACTTGATACTTCTGCGAATGGAGTAGTTTCTTATATTTTAGTTAAAACTTTAAAACAGGCAAAAACAATGGTGAAAATTCTGTATAAGAAATTTGAACAAAATACATTTACTAAATAAATGAGATTCCAAATGGAGCAAGATTAGTCAAAGTAACATTTTATACTAACAACCTTAACCGTAACGAAACCCGAAACAGAATAAGGCTAATAACCGTAACCCATATCTCACAACCGTAATACGATTGGCCAAAACAGTTACCGTAACCCAAACCGTTATTCGTTTCGGTTTTGATCTCTGGTTTAGATTATTTTGAAGATTTAAAATTAGGCAATTTTCGACGGGTAAATGGGAGGTGTAGACCAAGCGATCACAATGTATAATGTAATTAAATAGTCATGAAGACGATTAAATAGATGGTGCATTTCGAACGGTCCTAAAAATCTCAAAATTTATTAAATTCATATATGAGTTTAGGTTGTCATAAAGACAGTTAAATAGACGCAAATCGACTGGGAAATATATTATATTGTTCTATAATTTACAAGGATGTTAAAGATCAAAAGTTTTTTAAAAATGGCGAAAATGACTCTTATTTCGTATGAGTAAATATACGTATAGGTAAATAGATATTTTGTAAAGATCAAAAAGCTCGACAAAATCTAGAAATTTGCAAAATTTAAATTGAGGTTAAACTATCATGAAGACATAGATTTTAATTGTTATGTAAGCTTCACTTCCTTATTTTGTTCTTAAAATACTAACGGAGTCGTAGCAACACGCTCAGTTAGCAGTAAATCCCTGCAAACCCGTTCCGAATCGATTCTCCGGGTTGCGCTTCAAAACCATGGGTGCGATACGTATTGGAACAGGTCCGAGAACCGATCCTTAGGCTGTTTAACATGTTCCAACCCCCACTCAGTGGTCGGTCTTGATTAGAGTCGTGGTCATAAAATACTAACAAACAATATTAAAGACGAAAATTTAGAATCCCCCCAGAACTTTTGTAACTCTCCCCTATTTTAATATTTTACTTACAAATGGCTTAACGGGTATTCCGGTATTTGGTTAATAGTAGATAACCCTCAAGTTGAGCATAGCCTACATAGCTTTTTTAAATGGTCAAAAAAACCGCGAAATTGCAAAAATATTATAAGGAGTATTTATGAAAGCGCTTTCTAGCACAAATGGCTGAAAGGTTTAGAAGATAACGGGAGTTCGATTTCGTCCAAATAATTATTTATGAACAAAAACTGTAAAATTTTATCTTTGGGTGAGTACAAAATTAATATCATAACAAATCCACACAATATTTTGTAGCCAGTCCCGCAAGCTATGCCCCTACTCAAAGCCAGGAGTGGTCAGAGATTTCCTTGGAGATAATTATAGAGACACGTTTTTAGAGGGGAAAGAGAGAGATCTGTAGAGGGCAGGTGGTAGAGATCATTGTAATTTTAACATAGGAGCCGAAAACGATAGTGTTGGGCATAACCGGTTGTGCATCTAGGAGGGTATTTTTATCATATCCTTTTTTTTTGATATTATAATATTAATTTTTCATATCCTTTGAACTATTTTCAGCTCCATTGGATACAAATCTAAGATCAATTTAACATAAATGTATATTATATCATTATATATGCTGAACATATTCTTTTTCGTCATGACCACAAAACTTCAATAAATTCATAGCACAAACTCTTAGAAAATTTCCCCCATACCACCTTTTTTTTGGGCATTCTCATCCACTTAGCGGCCAAATTATTTATATTTTCTTTTATAACTAAGCGAAGTTTTATGGCAAATCTTAGATCTCTGGGATAAGCGGTTTTGGCTGTGGGTTGGGTATATATAAATGAACTATCATCGTGGGTTTAATGGGAATATAAGGTTCCATGCCGTATTTATACATTTTCCTTGCACCAAGTTATGTACTTTTCCCCAGCAACGTGAAAACCCAATAAAAATTTCAAATATCGGTCATCCCAAGGTATTCATGTTCTTAATCTGAGACGCTCATTCACAGCTACCTGAGCTGTTTATCAGCCAACTCATATGAGAACTCAGGCAAGTAATAACAGCTTAACCGAGCAAGTGATACTATTCTAGTGATTTTAATTTTGCGAATTTGGTTTTCCGATTCGGAAAGCAAGTTGTTGCTTGTTTTTACTTGATTGCCTAGATAAAATTGGTTATTTTCAAACAACTTGCTGTGTACAAATTTGCATCATTTGTGAAATATTTCGATTTTGCTATCTTTATTGCTGCAAAAGTCGATTTATGGGAAAACTTTAATTTAGATAAATGAATACATTGCCATTGCACACAATGTGCGACGTGGTTTGGCATTTTAAAATGGGCGTGAAAAGAAAGTGTGAACGAAATATAAATCTTGGGGCCACCCCTCCACACACACACACACACAGAATGGAGCCGGAACTAAAAAGCCAGACCAGTACAGCGAGAGCCAAACATCGAAGCACTTAGCAAGTGCCTAATTTATGGGTTTTGTCTGACAATGTGAATGTTTTTTTCGGGGAAAGCCAGACGACGACGGCCTCCACAGACGCACAGACTCACAGACTCACAGACACATACCAAATAGATAAAGCAAATGGCGGTGGGCGATTAGCCACAGACGATTGCACTGAAACAAAAATGAATGAAGTAGAAGAAGCGATTTGAATAATTGTAATTGAATTAAGTTTAAGTTGATTTCATTGTTATGGATACAACTTATCCGCACTTGACATTTATTTGATGATAGTCACGTCGTGGGTAAGCAACCCAAAAATGAAGAAGGAAGTTAAAAAGTTCTAACATGACATGCAAATATAAAATCACAAAACACTGAAACGTGCCTTTTGACATTTTTGTTATGTATTTAGGCACGTGCAATACATACGGACAGGGACAGGGACAGCGACAGGGGGTGTGTGTGTGTGTGTGTGCGTGTGAGTTTGGGTAAATTGAATTTTTGTGCCAGAAATTGATTTAAAGAGGACAACGCCAACTTAGGGTCAATTACCGCCAGGCAAAGCAAATCAAAACCAACTTCAAACTCAATTCCACACATTGTGGATCTATGTGTGGGTGGTGTGTGTGTGTGTGTGGGTGGGTGTGTATGAGTGCAGTTTCATTATGTGTGCAAATATTTGCCCAAAACTGACAGTTGTCAGCTCCTCGACACTTTGGACCAAGTTTTAAGCCGCTTAGAAGCCCCTCCCCCTCCCCGTTTCCGTCTCCGTCTCAACAAAGTGAAAGTTATTGTATGCCTTGTGGTGCACATTTCATAAATGTGGTAAAAGAAAAACTATTTTCCATGTTGTCTAGCAGCTTGTTGAAGTTTTTGGCCAACAACTAAGCCAAGTGTGCTCTTAACTTCAAGACTTTCACCTGAAAGCCAAAATGAGAAATTTCAATTTCCAATTCAAGTATGGCTGTGTGCGGTTGGTTTTGCATAGGGAAAACACACACATTTCATACTTGAACGAAAGCTAATTAACTTCGTTTTACGAGGCATAAACTTCCGACATTAAGCACATTTATTTTCATGCGAAAATAAACAAAACACCCAATGTTTTGACGGCAGCTTTGTGTATTTCCTTATGCATTGGAACGGCACACACGCACCAAGAAGTGGGTGTGAATTTACGACAAGTCTGGCGGTACTTAGCAACTTGGCGTATATTTATTTAGCACGTGTCTTTGGGTCCTGGCATATTTGTTGCTTGCTTTTAATTAACAAATGCCTAACAACTGTTTTTGTAATCATGAAAGACAGCTAAATTACAAATGAAAGCATTTGGGGCTACATTTTTCCATATTGCCCCAAAAGGTAGGCAACACTTTTTTGTTTTGCACCCAACTCTGTTAACTAACAGCTTGCGCTTACCGTTCTGCCCTCTGGCAATTATCACAACTTTAACCAAGTTCAAAAATTCCAACAGCACAGCTGCATTTAATTAAAATGTCAAAATCATTTTCCACGTAAATTGTAATTGCGTTTTTAGCTTATTTACCAAAAACAATAATCACGCATTATAATGCTCTTTCTGCCCCGTAAACCAATGGTTTAATTGACAAAGTTACTGCGGCCAACAAATTAAATGCTCAACCATTTGCATATTCAATTTGAAATGGAAATCCACTCTGACAAACTGCATTAACCGGAGCTAAACATTACATAAAGAGTTGAAATGAGGTTTTAAATTTATTGCACCATTCACATCTAATGGGATAACACTTCACAGGCAGCAGCAGCCCAATAGCCATGAACATTTTATTACAATTTAAACAAAGACTTCAAACACACTCGAAGAGAGTGCTTCAATGAAAAGCCAAAGATGTTGAAGCACTTAGTCAAAGGAAAATCCAAAATAAGGGTCAACTGAAATGCCATTGGCCATAAAATGGTATTTTAAGAGCGAAATGAATCAAATTGGGGAGAGAAGCAAACATTGGAAAATTAAAAAAAGGAGTCTCAGCATGGCCACAGCTAAAAACTGTCGCATAATTAATAATTCTGAAAATTAAAAAAAAAAAATTACTCATACGACACGTTCACCAAAGAAAAATATTTACAGCAAATACATAGATTAGTCCCTGTATTTATGTAATTATAAACTTAGGGCAAATTTTGTCATCTTCTACATAAAGCTATATGCCATTTGAGGCCGATTTCTCTTCTTTCAGTTAGCTGCTATGTGTCACATAAACTTACTATTGACTCTGTTATTTGTCAGTTAATGTGACAGATAAATAGCTCTATGTAGAAGATGTGAAATCGGCTCTTGAACTTACAAATAGCAGAGTAAATTATGAGCTTATATGCAGGAATGCAAACCGGTTCTGAACCGAACCGAACCAAACCATAATCGAACCGCAATTTCAGCTGATAAGCCGTAAGCGTGGTTAATTGTCAAGATGAAATCAAACTTAAGGTCTGCCGTCAGTTCATCTTTCAGCCGCATGTGTGCGCGCGCCCTTAGGTTAAATTAAGTTTAGGTTTAATTAAGTTAAGACGATCGATGTAGCTTTGCTCACCGACCCCTTAATATAACTGTTACTCGGGGGTGCCACAGAAATCTCTAGAGATTTTGCCGACGGTTGGTTTGTAAATCTCTCGAAATATTCGTTGGTGCCACAGAAGAGATTTTATTCTAGAGATTTTATTTTCTCATTAGAAAATCTAGTTGGAACACCAGATGTTCCAATTGATGTTCCATCTCTAAAAACAGGGCTGAATCTCTCGCCAAAAAATGTCCCTTATTTTAGATGTGGGTTAATTTAATGATTATCTGAAATTTTTTGATTGTGTTATATGTTTTATGATGCATTTTTAAATAATAATTCAATTTTAAGTCGCATTCTTCACCAATATAATGCAAATTTAAAAATTTGTTGGCGCCAAACATGAGTTATTAGTTTCCATCCACAAATCCCTAGCTCTCATGTAGAGGGCGCCACTTCGACAAAAGGCGCTAGTGAGAAAAGAGCTTTGCAAAATCTCCTTAACAAAACATTAGAGGTTTGAAACCAACCAAAAAGAAATTTCTGTGGCACCTAAGAATTGGAATTTGGTTGGAGTTTGCGGTGGACACTTTGCTTCAAAAACGGGCAACAATATTTTTGAAAATAAGGCCCACGAGACTATTCTCGTTTTGGTATGCTTATTGCGCCCCCGTTTACACAATTGTGTTAACAAAAAGACCAAGATGGATCAATCCCCTCTATAACCGAGTCCGGCGCGTCCCAATCTAATGTGTATTCAACTGCTCTATGCGGCCACGACATTGACACACTGACAGTGTTCAAGCTTATTCTGCTTTCCTTTGCAACAACAATGAACCCTGTAGTTTTTTTGTGCCGGGTGCTGCCAAAAGCAAAGCATCCGGTGACCCATTCGGCGGTAAACCCAGACGCTCATACAATTTTAGGAGTAACAATCGGCCTGGCCGATCAGCACAACAACGCCAGACGTCCGCCAGGGACAACTATCAGCCAGCCCGATGCGTACAGCAATACCAGAGTGTATACATAAAATGTAAGACCAGTTGTGTAAAAGTTTTTAAAGAAAGAAAAACTTTTTATTAAATGTTTCGAGGCGGGATCGAACCCACGATTGTCAACGTCTTCAGCAAACGCAAGTGTTGTGCATCAAAACATTTTAACAAGAATTTCGATAAATGATAAGAACTGATAGAAATCGTAAATTTTGTTAGCTGTCCCACCGTATCTATATTTCGCTGTATTTGTTAGACTATATATATACTATAAGCCGATATGATATTTCTTGTCTCAAAATAGTCGAGAATCGATATATCTTTTAACGATATATCAGAACATAATTTTTACCGTTCAGTTCATTTGTTCATTTGTCTCACAAGATCTTAACGTTTATGTCTAGTGCCATCGAATCGGATCGTGCTTTTATGCTATGAAGTCGATAGTTTCTTATTTTTTATTCGGTGAGTAGGAACCTTTCACGAAATATTTTAAGTATTGGTACAAATTTTCGATCTGAAAGAGTTTACGCAAGCGAAATCCTAATTTCAGCAAATTTCTAGAATCGGCACTACGCAATCGGTACTAACAATTAAATGTAAGTTGTATAGACCGGTTGCGCAATTAATTTGTCAAATATGGCGAAAATTTGACAAAATAAGTTTGAATTGTGTGTGAATGCCATATTTATTTACAGTCAAATTCATTTGACGACCGATTTGACGTGTTTGACAAATCAAGTTTTCGATGAGTTTGTGTGCTGTCTGAACGCAATGTGAACACTGTTTGTCAAACTGTTATCGCATTTGCCGAGTTTGATATTGCAAGTCAAATGTAAGAACAAACTTTGGCAAACTTGTGATGATTCTCCTAGTATTTTAATTGCTAGGACTTTTGTAAATCAGTTTGGATATCTAATTTGGATTAGAATTAGCATAATGGTGTAAGATAAAGTACATTAATATAGTTTTGTTATTAAATTGTCAGGGCTGCATGGGTATAACTTATAAGCATGTAGCCCTACGCAAAAGAATTATGGCACTGTTGTCGCAATTTGGAATGCGTCCGATGGCAATTATTCAAATAAAATTATGGGAGCAAATGATTGGGTAGATAATGTTGAAGAGTTCGAAGGCAAGTTTGTGGAAGCGGAGTTGCGGGAAAAGTGGGAAAATTTCCGAATCTAATGCCAAACAAATGCGGCCAGAGCAAAGGAAAAATCCGGACAAGGATTGGAGAAGGCAACGTCTTGGAGATATTTCGGCGTGATGAATTTTGTTGTCGTCGCAGAAGGGTCCCAATCCCAGGTTACAATTTGAAATCTTGAAGAAAATGAACTCAAGGAAGTCATCAGGAACTCAAGCAGATTACAAAGGCAGCGGCAGCCGAAATGAGCGTTTTTTTCGCCTCAGCGCCAAGGCAAAGAATAAATACACTTTTTTGCTTATCCAAGTCAGTTTTGATATAAATGTTAAGCAGTTGGACAATTCCATTAGCCGGATATAAATGTATCGCACTTAGTCGATAATTTGACGTCGGCTATCGACATACCAAAATGTTTTCTGTGAAACACAAATTTGCCTCACACCAAATTTGCGAGTGTGAACACTAAGCCAAATTTGATTGAAACTTTCGAAATTTCGACAAATTTCGATTAAAATTTATTTGACGTGTGTGTGAACACCAAGACAAATTCGAACACAAATCAGTCAAACTCCGCCATGACAGTTTGAGTAAAATTAATTACTGTGTGTAGCTTTAAAGTCCAAATTTTTTTAAGTAAGCTTAACTTTAAAATAAATAAGTGTGAAAGCCGGTTAAACCCTATTTTAACATTCTCCATAACCTGAATGCTGCGCTGCCGTGTGCTCATCTCTAGTTTCTCGGTCCTTGTCCCTCCCTCTTCTCTTTGAAAATTAATCGTGTTTTTTGGTGGGGGGGGGGAGCGGGGCTTTTTTACACTTTTTTTCTCATAACTTGAGAACCGCTCACTCCGATCTTTATCATTTCCTTCTGCAAATCCATACATTTTATGACTAACAATCTCTAAAAGGTACGAATCCTCTATCTCCCAAAATTTGGGAGATATGACGTTTTTTTCAAAATTGCGGGGGCGGGAGGGGCGTGCAAAAATTGAAAAAAACAAACTTGATCTGCCTGCAAGTATAAGAAGCATTTGTCCCATACATGTCAAACCTCTATCTCTTACCATCTCTGAGATCTGTTTGTTCATAACGGAGACGGACATGGCTTTACCGACTCGGCTGTTGATGCTTTGGTTAATTTTTGGAAACCATCTCGAAAAAAACGATGCTCCTTTTGATGTGATCCACGAATCGATCCCATTTTGAAGTTTTCGGAATTGAAAAAATGCTGATCGTCAAGGGATGCGACATCGACGGAAACAAATATTAGTCGGAAGGCGCAATGTCTGGGCTATACGGCGGGTGGGTAGGACTTCCCATTACAGCATATCAAGGTATGTTTTGACGGGTTGCGCAACATGGCCGAGCATTGTCATGTTGCAAAAATACCTTGTCTTTCCTTTTGTCGTATTCTGGCCGTTTTTGCTTCAATGCTCGAATCAAACGCATGAATTGAGTTCGGTAGAGTTGCCCTGTGATGGTTTCGCCCGGTTGTAGCAGCTCATAGTACACCACGCCCAATTGGTCTTACCAAATACAGAGCATGACCTTGCCACCGTGAATATTGGGCTTTGGCGCCGATTATATAGCATGTTCCCTGTAAGCCTTTAGCTGCAATTTGCTTTAAATGATTAGAAAAGTAAACTTTCCCGCAAAATTTTTGTTTTGTTGGCACAAAAGTTGACATATTCGGAGCACACAAAAACTATGGTGTTTACACTTAAGCGAAACGACACTTAGTGCATAACCAGGGCTTAATGAAACGAATTTTGTTGGTGGTACGCGTTTGAATCGGTTTATTTAGGTTAATGGTTCCGGTTTCGGTATTGAGTCCTGGCCTAAAGATAAGGCTTCAAAATGAAGTTAGTTGCAACATTATCCGATTTAATGTTAAAGAACAAACTGCCTTCTCTTAAAAATCCTAATATTTTTCTTTTCAGGGACCTAAAATGCTTTAGAATTAAACCATTTATCGATATTTTGACGATTAATTTTGATTTTCTGATATTTTGGAAAATATGGTCTACCCCACTTTCCACTCAGCGAACTCATCTTCAATAAACCAAATATTTGCAAGTACCATTACCCTGATTATTATTTGTGATGCTTCTGCATCAGTGCCTTGGATTCACTTTCATTTTAACCCTTAGATTTACTTCAAACTGGCACAATGAGCATCTCATTAAACTGCAAAGATGATTTGCCAGTAGAAAAAATGGCAAAAATCTCGTGTTGGCTTGACGAAAGGGGTAAGGTGAGTTGCAGTGATGAGTTTGCTTGCTTATTTATGTGAGTTGAGTCAGTTGCATTCAGGTTTGCCACACACGCACACACACTGAGTCATAAGGACCTACATGGTCCTTTGCTTTCAATTTACTAATGCACTTCAGGCGAAAAAGTCAAAGGTTGACTGGCGGAAGGTTAGAGGAAAATTCCAGCAATAACAATAAAGTTGTTTTTCCTTTGGCATAGACCAAGCATTGTTATGATTTTACTAGCTCTTCAGCTAAAAAATGTTGCAAAATATTTTTGCAATTTTTATTGGCCACTAAAAGCTAAACATTTTTGCCATTGTGGTCACACACACACTCGCCACACACAACGGTTATCTCAATAATTAATTTTTGTCATAACTAGCTTTTGTGCTGACAGACATGGCGTATACTTGATATTATATCAATTAGCTGCGAAAAGTGCCCCAAAAATTGTGAAAATTCAAATTGTTGCTTAAATTCATTTAAATTTACCATCTGCCCTGCTGTTATGGCAATGAAAATAAATGACTTCGCATCAAAATAAAATGCTGAAAAATTAAGAAAAATGCTACCCCCCGATGTTGTCCAGCTCTCTGGACATATCCCAAAATACGCAAACGAAATAAATATTCACAAAAATAAGCAAAGAAAAGAGAATGAAAAAAATGAAGCAAATGAATTTAAAGTGTGTAGCAGGTGTAAGGCCATGCAAATTGTTTTGAATTTAAATTTTTGTTGGTTATTCAAGCCAGACACTTGAAAATATGTAACGACAGCTCCAAGGTTGCGTATGCCATGCGTGTTATGTGAATTGCACCATTTTTTTTGTGTTTGTGCAACGTGGCATGAATGGCCACCCACACCCACCCCCATACCTATTTGCAGGTGTCTGCTTCTGCCGTTGAAGTGCAAAATGTGCAGTGTAATTAAAAGTGTGTACAAGAGCAAAGCAATTCAAACAGAAAACTGGCAAAAAAAAAAAAAATAAATATGGGATGCATTTCTCCTGAGAAATTTGAACCATTGCCTATCTATTTCCTGCTTCTAAGCATCAAATCCCTTTTACTGTGTCCGTGCCCGCTTTTAATTAACATTTGGGTCGAACATAAACCGTAAACGACATGAGAACCCAAGTCAAGCACTCCGGCTCAATTGCCAAGTGAAATTAGTTTGCTGGTGAATCAGTGGAGAAGACAAGCACTTGACTTGAATATGTGATAATTGAGTTTGTGCCTTTTCAATAAAGTAGACAAAAAACATAAGACCTTTGCCTGCATATTCATATTCTCTGGCTTTTATTACTAATGGCCGTTTCGGTAAAATGTCTGCAGCATTTTCTGCATAAAGTTTATGGCATTTTTTTCGTTTTTGGTTGACCACACGAGTATAATGAAAATATTTAGTTTCCAAGTCAGTTGGATCTGGCTTGTAAAATGATAGTTGAAATTTAAGGCATTTAAATTAAGACTGTAGGAAGGCACCGGGAATGCACCAGACAAGTGAGAGAAATGGTTTAAAAATAAAACAGTTTGGTGATCTATAAATCGAGGCTGAAGCTAGGTATTGAATTTCCTGGGATAAGTGTGATCTTATACTTAGTTTTCATATTTCTTTTGACAAAACAATCTGAAAATTTCTGTTTGAACTCACATTCTGGCCGTTTAGCTAAAAAAAATGAATTTAAGTTGAATAAAAGAACATTTTTAATAGGAACTAGAATACCTTAATCATATCACATTATTTGTCTATTTAGGTCGGACCTCTGAACGCGAAATTGAAAAAAGTAGGTCTCAGCATTCCTAAAGCTTATTACTAACGACCCAGTAAACCAACAAATACCAACAAAATTTTTAACCACTGTTACGTGCGTGGAATACTCTACTACTGGTATACTATTCTATGGTAAAACTGCAAGCCGCAGTTTTAAAAAAACAACACCAAAAAACTAACACAGATATTACGCTAGATTTACTATTAGTAGGGGTAATTTTACCAAAAAAATTGTAAAATGCACTGTAAGAATTGGTAGATTCAACCAACGAAAATTTTTTCTGTGTAGCCTATCTTTACTTAATTCTATCATAGAATTGGTACGATTCAAAAAAAACAAATTATTATACACTTGAAATTGACCGTATTGACTTCCCCAGAAGTTTGCAACGCATAGAAGGAATCATCTCCGACCACATAAAGTATATATATTCTTGATCAGCATGACGAGCTGAGTCGATTAAGCTGTCCGTCCGTCTGTCCGTCTGTCCCGCCCGTCCGTCTGTCCGTCTGTCCGTCTGTCCGTCTGTCTGTTTCTACGCGAACTAGTCCCTCAGTTTTGGAGCTATCGAGCTGAAACTTTGCACAGAGTCTTCTTTTACTGCACGCGGACTAATATGTCGGAACCGACCATCGGGATGACATTTTTCGTAATTTAGACAAATCGTTCCCGGTCGAAAATGGTTTTAAGAAAAACTGTTTTGTTCTCAATATTACTGCTCTCAAACACGGTCATGGGTAATATGTAATGTTTTTAAGCTGATCTGCGATGTTTGGTCGAAGTCTCGTAACTGTTGAGACTAAGCTTAAGTGTATCAAACTTCGGTACAGACGCAGTTGGCTATATTTCTGGAAGAAATTGGCCTGGAAAGAACCACAGCCGAATACGGCCAGCTCCAGTCGGGCTACCACCGTGCCAGAGCCGGAATGCTAATTTTAAACCGTAAGAAATGTAACAGGTCACATTCTGGCCGTTTAGATAAAAATTGAATTCAAGTTGAATTAAAGGAAATTTTAATTGGAACTAGAAAACCTTAATCTCCACTTGTTACTTTGTTTTGGGTGTACATGAAAAGGAGAAGAAGTAGGTAGCTGATATTTATATTAAACTGCAAGGTAGTGTCTAAGGTTGAGGTATAACTCAGCCTGGCCAAGGCCATTTACATTTTATTTATAAGTGCTGGGATAACAGTGATTAAACTGTGTCGCGCTCAGTTTTATGTGGGGACCCAAATCGCGTCGAGAATCTGCGTGTAGAAAAGAAACTGTGGTTGTAGGAAAGTAGGACACCTGTGGCCGGAACAAATATATGGCCAATCACACCGGAAGTTGGTCAACTAGGCGAATACGAGAGGTCGACGGAACAAAAGTACGGGGCGGAGAACACGTGTCACTTGTGGTAAATCACCTGCGGCAGAAATAGAAACAAGCTATTTCCGAAGTTATCACCTATAGCGGAAATGAGAACACTATATCAGAGCAGAGGTAGTGGCAAGCCATATCCGAGTTTATCACCTAGAGCAGAAATAGTAAGACGTTAGATCTGAGGTTCATCACCTGTGGCAGAAACAGCGTCAAGCTATATCTGAGGTTATCGCCTAGAGCAGAAGTAGAGGCACACCATGTCGGAGGTTGGCACCTAAAGCAGAAATAGAAGTACACCATATAAGAGGTTTTTATCTGTGGGAAAATAGTGTCAAGCTAAGTCCGAGGTTTTCGTAGCTCGAGACTTAATTCTTGATACTCAGTACTCAGAATTCTAACCTCAATTCTCTATAATCACTTTATGATATTCAGTACTCCAAACTGAGTACTCGGTACTCAGAACTCGATACTCAGTTCTTGATACTCAGTACTCAACGCGCTCAAAAAAATATGTCGCATAGACAACCTTTTTCTAGTTTTACTTCTCCAGTTAAACGTCCCTAAAAGAGCTTCGCTCTAAAAAAAATCGAAATACATTCAGTCTTTTTATACCATATACCCATTGAAAATGGGTAAAAGGAGATCATAAGTCGTGCAAATGTATGTCAGCAGGGAGAAGGAAACATTTCCGACCCTAAAAAGTATATATATTTTTTGATCAGCATCAACAGCTGGAGTCGATTTAGAGTATCCGTCTGTCTGTATGAACCGTTTTCGTAACCAAAACCCGAAACAGAATTAGGTTAAGAACCGTAACCAGTACCGTAACCGATATTCCCCAACCGTAATATAACCGTAACCGGACAAAAACGATCAGCCGAAACTGTAACTGTAACCCAAACCGTTATTCGTTTCGGTTTTAATCTCTGCTTAAGAGTGAATTAACAGTGACTAAACAGTGACTTGAATGTGACTAAATAGTGACAACAGTGTCTTAAAACAGTGACTAAACAGTTACTTACCCGAGACTAAATAAGGTCTTAACAGGGACTGAAGAGTGACTAAACAGTGACTTTACAGTGATTAAACAGTGACTAAACAGTGACTAAACAGTGACTAAAACTGTGACTAAACAGTGACTAAAAAGGGAAACATACAAAACAGACTAAACAGTGACTAAACAGTGACTAAAAAGTGACAAAATAGTGACCAAACAGTGACTTAAAAGTGACTGAATAGTGGCTTAACAGTGACTTAACAGTGAATAAATGGTGCCTATTAGGGAGTTATTTAGTAATATAACTCTTTTTTTGTTTTCTTCTATTGAAAGATTGCCATGGGTGATATTTATTCAGTTGAAAGAGCTTGGGATTTTTAAATTAAGCCCTTAAATTTAGCATCATGTTTTAAGAAGGCCAAGTCCCATGTATTCACAACAGTGAATTAAGCAATGTGGGTTCAATAAGAGCTATTGGAGAACAAAAATCAACTTGCAGCCTATAAAACCAAATGATTAGTGAAAATTGAATTCAGTGACATAAATTGAAAGTGTATTTGCGAATAAGAATGAAACTGGGTCACAAAAAAATCCATCAAAATTTGTTTTTTGGTCTGGACGCTCTTCCTGATTAATGGTGGGTGGTAGAGTGAAGGGAAGGTGTGACAACTTTTTCGAATTATACGTTTATCAATTTTTGGCAATTTTCTTATTTAATAGAATTTCATTAAGTTCTTCTTCTGTCTAAGTATGACTGAGGTTTAGGTTTTCGAGTACACCTTAAAAAATTTAAGACTCAATCTCCATAAGCAATCTCAATTCTAGTTTCCTTTCTTGCTGAAGAGACAAAATAACAACCTGACCTAGCAACCTATTACTTAAGTAAAGTTAAAAGGAAACTCAGCCTGTCCAAGTGTTTATTTACTTTTGGCCCAACAGTTAAAGTTTTTGCTTAGAATAATTTGTACATATTTTACCCATCCAATATACGCATATTGGCAAAAAAAAAAAAATCATTTATTATAAGCAACAGCAACAGAGCGAGGGACAAACATTTGCCTTCTTATCACTTAGGCCAGCATTTGTGTACAATTTTCATTTGCTTTTCGGTTTCTGCCAAAGGAATAGGGCGGTTTTTCGGCTTCAAACAATGTAAACAAGCACAACCAAAACCCAGCCTGGGCAAACAAGAGGAGCAAAAAAAAAAAAACAACCCGGCAAAGAAAAGTAAAGCGAAAAATGTTCTTGTTAACAAATTGCAAAACATTTGCTTTTTGAAGACAAATTACTCGTGGCGAAACAAATTGCTTGGCTCTCGCTCTGCTCTGTTTCGTACTGTTTAAGTTTATGCGCGTGTGTGGGTTTAAATTTTTGATATATTGAACACAAAATTAATGCACTCGAAGCTCGAACCTTATCTCTCAAAGCACTCTTAGCCCCTCCCCCTTCCGCGGAAATTAAGCCCCTGCTCCACCGACTTAGGGCCCTCTATTAATTAGCTTTGAAAAGTCAATTGGTGTCAGCGGCAGCAGCAGAGACAATTAAATGCGCTTAAGGACAAACGGGTTGCCAAGGTAATAAAATCATAAAGCACTCATCTTGCATTGATGGAAATTTATTTATTTCTGCGGTCGCTGCCGCCCGGGCGAGAGTTCACTAATTGTTTTGCGGCCGGAATGTCATGCCATATGAGTTAGCCACATCTGCAAATTCCCCACAATTTATTTGTTAATTTGTGCATACACTTTGTCATAATTTGAGTAATTATTTTTGCAGTTGGTCGCCCAAAAATAGAGAAAGAACGAAAACAGTAGACTGGGCACCAACGAAGAGCGTTGGCGTTGCCAGGGGTAATAACCACTCAACCACATTTTCACATCACCGATTGCAGTTGCCGTTGTGTCCGAGAAACAAGCCAAAATCCGTTTGGTATTGAATATTTTTGCTTGGACCAATAACTTGAATTTTATATTCAGATTAAAATTTGAAATAAAAATGCAGCCAAAAATATTATTCAGCAAGAAAAGATTATTGTCGATCTCTTTGTTAAATTTATTAAATATTTGTTGGTCAGAAGCCAGGATAACTATTTCAAGAATGTATTCTATTGATTTACAAAACCAGAAAGTCGGTTAAGCCCCCACCTGTTACATTGTGGCAGCAAATTATTTTTTGGTCATATCTTGGCCATAGATGGCTGCGAACTGGCGCCAATACTGTGGTCACACATAACTATTTAGTTTAAAACACAGCTGAGGTTTTGTTTCGGCTTATTGGAGACAGCATGTTGCCGGTAAGAATGAGTGTAACACAATGGCGAAGAGATAAGTGTGTGTGTGAGTTAGAGATGTAAGATATATAAAAAGGCGGGAGTGTCGAGCATCGATAGTTGTTAGTGATGTGTGAACTAGTTAGATGAACTGGATCTGTGATTAGAGCTGGATGAACTGGGACTGGAACTGGAACCGCCACAATATATCAACTATCTAAAAGAAAAGATATCGGTCCTAAGAGTACGATGTTAAACGGACCTCAGTATACCAGTTAAAATACGAAGAGCAAAAATATGAATTGCTTTTGCTTTGATTTTAATTCTATCGTGATGTGTCCAATATTAAAGTGAACACACGCATGATCCGTACTCAAAAACCGGTCGACCAAGAGAAGTGTACAGAATGTTGGTCGTATGAGGATCGTCAAATTCCTTCGACTAGCGCTCGTGGCTTTACTAACAGTGCCCGTTACGTGAGGGTCACATTTAAAATGATGATCAACAATAACCCCAAGATCATTTACTCCATTGGCGGCATCATTTAAGCACTCTAATGGAAAGCTTCTGTATCAGCAGGAGAAAATGAAATCGGTATGTTGCTCTGTGATAAAGTTCGAAAGGCTTGCTCCAAGCATTAAAGGTTTGAATTGAGTGAAATATTCTGTAGAACGGGATTGATTTTCTAAGCTCATGCTAAGCTTAAACCGTATGCCTGCCTAAACCGTTCATCCCACTGTGATGAAACTTTATAGAATGGTTCGACGCTTGCCCGCCATGATTTCTACTAGAAACTTTCCAGGTTAAAAAATGGGCGAAAAATGTTCCAAAAACCGCGAGATTTCCTAAATTGTAGAGTTTATCCGATTATAATGACACTTGGGGGATTGGTTGGACGCTTGCCCTGGTAGGTTTCCAATTTGAAGAAATGAGCAGAAAATGGTCAAAAAACGCGAAATCGGTTTGCAAAATTTTGCAAAAACAAAAGGGTTAGGTTTTAATATAGGTAAGTCGACAGTTAAATATGAAGTGTAGATCATAGGTACCAGGAAGAAGAAGATTTGATGGTTGGCAATTGAAGACGGGTAAATAGGGAGGTGTCGGTATATATTATATATATATATATATTTATATTATAACTATTTTTTAATTATTTTTCCTCTCCACCATTCTTACTCTTCACCGTTGGTCATCCATGACGCGGATCGGTAAGATCACAATCATAGCTATGTAGTTGCTTGTGGTATTTAAAAGCAATTTTTTAAGGAATTATTGATTAAACTTCCTGGAGAGCCTAAGCTAAAAAGTGTGCTTATGCAATAGTTATGAAATGATTTTCAACTTAATTGGTATTTTAATTTGGTGCAATACTGTTACTAGTCCTCTTCTTTCGCAATTAATTGATTTGTCAATCACGATAAAGTGATTTTAAATACAATTCTTCTTTTTCGTCCTTTCTTTTCCATTATCTAAACTCTATCGTTCCTTTCAGAGTGTAACATTCCTACTCCAAGGTCCAAACCAAAAATTCCTTTGCACCGAGCGTGCCTAACCGAAACGGATTTTTGCTCGCCCGAGTGGTGAACACAAAAAATTGGGACCTTCTTTTCTTTCGGTCGGTGCGCTACGAAGCATTTACCGTACTTTTGTTTTTAACCACGAATAAAAGGCATATTTTTTATGTGCAGACGCCTACTTGGTAGCATACATTTTTTCTCTAAATATGTAAAAGCATTTGACATATTCCAAAATAGGTCGAAATAGGTTAAAATATGTTAGCATATTCTCAAATATGCTCTTTAGGTCGAAGATATGCAAATATGTCAAATATGCAAAACGCATGAGGATTTAAATTATTCTACTTTTCATGAAACAAATTTGTACGCAATCAGAAATTTTTTTGGACCGCACAATAAAAATATGTTTTCACCTAAAATCCGATGTCTAGTAATATCACATACATATGTATATGGAAAGATGAGGAGGGTAAAGATATTTGTTAGCTGCACTCACTCTTACTCGTTCGTTCTCTTTTCTTTGTGGCCGTCATGTAAATTGTTCAATTTGCATACATACAATTTACTTCAGAGCCGACCATGCATAACTCAGTGTCAGAGAGAGAAGGGCATACTTTTCTGTCCTCTCCATTTGGCTTGCACAGGTCTAGACCAGAGCCAGCCAGCCTAGCTACCAGGGGCCGAAGTCACTCATGTTATTATGTAAACGCGAGCCAAACTTATGGTTGTTACGGTTACGGTTTCGGTTACGGTTTTAATCTCTGCTCGTAAGTCATTGTTAAGGAATTTTTAAGTCACTGTTCCCCTTTTGCTTTTCCCTTTGCTTTCCCCTTTCTTTCACAGCGTCACGTGACGCTTAAGTTAAATTTTACTCTTACTAAAATCTTCTACACCGAAATTAAAGATCTTTCACATCAAAATACGCAGTGAACGGTTTCAAAATATACACCCAGAAAAAATTTGTGTCATTATCAATTTGATACGCGTTGTCTTAAATTGAAACTAAACCCACGATCAGTATTTTGGAATCAATATAATTTTAGAAATTGTCAAATTGATATTTTGGGTATTAATTTGATCCTCAACCTTTCAATTTGATACGAAAAAGTATTAATTGGAAACTAGACTAAACGCATTAGGACCACAAGGGAAAAAGCTATGATGGAAAATAAGCTACTTTGATCAGACACTCCCCCAGACGATTGGTTGAAGGCAAGGTAAGTTGAAACAGGTTAGCGAAACAACGAAAAACTGTATTAACAGTACGAGGAAAGACTATCTTTGCCATCAAAGTGAACCCGTAAGCTCCAAATGTACAGCTGTTTCATTGGTATCTCTCTCAGAGCTGCATGAGAACAGCGCTGGCTGCCCTGGCTTGGAGTAAGAGCTCTTGGTTTCAATACAAGTGGGTAAAGATTGCTGATGATTTGTTAGAGATGCCCATGAAACAGCTGTACGATCAACTAGTCTCCTTTGTGTTGTGTTGTGTTCCTGCTTTTTGAAGTTATGTGCAAGCATAACGAGACCTCGAGCCAGCTTAATATTGATGGTTTAAATATCAAATAGGTCGTTAAAGCACACACATGTATAAAACAAATTCCCTCGGCAATGGTAAAGCGAAACTGTGTGCCCGGGTTGTTTTTTGCAATCTTTTGTTGTGTGACGCGAGTGTGCATTCAAGTGCATTCGGATTCAATAAATGTGAACGGCATGAAATGTTTTAATTGGTGTTAAATCCTGACAGCAGGGCACATCAGTATTGAAATTGCGAGAGTAAACTTTGTATTTCATATTATTTACAAAAAGAAACCGCAATCTCTGATCTGACGTTAAGCGATTTAATAGTTGATTTTTCAGGGCAACCTGAATTTCCTTTTATTCAGTATTTGCATGGGGTCTGCTGGTGTCCTTCTGTCCTTCTCGCTTGATGCTTTTATGCATTACAATTTGAACTTTAACACCTTCAATGACTGCTAACTGAATGACCTCAGGCGCAATTTTGTGTAAATAACAAGAAAATAACAAAAACAACCTCAGGCCAAGCAGACGCCCTTTTTATGAAAGGACAAAGCTCAGTGGTGTGCGAGTGTGCTGTGTGTGTGTGTGTGTGTAAGTGTTGTTGTAGTTGGCCATTATGCGCATAAAATATAAGAGGGTTGTTCATATCCTCAGCACAATGGCTGCATAAATCTATGCTCTGAGTGAGTGAGTGGCAGCGGGGGAGACCTCTCCGCACTGGCTGTCCTGACAGCCCCAAGATTTATTTTAACATTTTTATTATTAGTTTTTTGCTGTTGTTGTTGCTGCTCTGTTAGTCTTCTTTGTGGTTCTGCTGCATTAGTTTTACACAAATTGCTAAAATTATGGGCAAATTTAAGGCAACTTCATTGAGACTTGATTGTCACTTTCAGCTGCTGAAAAGGATTGAAATTTTCCATTCGAATGCCTGGCTCTTTGTTTGGCCTTAAATGTCAGCTGTCATTGACCATAATTTCAGTTTATTGTTTCGCCAAATTGAATGCCTGCCGGGTTCTTTTCATGCCTTTCGCCCTGCCCATTGTCTTTGACAATTTCATTTCCTTGTTGTGTATTTGGCCGATAATTGAACATAAAAGAGCAAAATGGCCTCTCGGATTTGTTCAACAAGTACGAGTTGATGTTTCCCTTAAATCCTTAAAAATGTCTCTCTAATACAATTGTAAGTCGGCTAAATTTCCAAATTGCTTTCTTTTGCTGTCGTTTACAGCTTTCTGCTGAGTCGTGTGCGCCTAATTGTAAGTACAACAACTTTTTGCAGTTCAGCAAACTGCCAATGGAAATGGACAAAATGGCGCAAGAAAAAAGAGGAAAAAAATTATAAATGGCCGAGCACAAGATTCTTTGCAAACACTTTTTCACGCTTGATTAATTTCGGCTCGTCTCGGCGTGGCCTTTTCGTAACTTTCTGTTTGGTTTTTTCTTTATTTTATTACCATCCATTTTTAATAGCCAAAGTGTTAAGTTTGACAGTTTTTGGGTGTACTTTTATTTTTGATGCGACATTATGAACACTTCACTTGGCAGCGAAAAGAAAAAGCGCTGGGCCTTATCTGACAAGATTTGTAACGTAATTAATGCACTTTCTACACTTTTTCAAAGAAATGCAAATTTCCATTGCCTACTTTTAAGGGCCGGAATTGAAACAGAAATTAGTGGGACAAAGGATAAAGCAGAAAATGTACACTGAGTAGATTTTAGTTGAGCCTTAGGAATTACACGCGCTGCCTGGTGGTGTCCGAGTTTTTTCTTAGCCAAGTCAAGTGATGACAGCTGATTTATGATATGTATGATGATATGATACGTGCTTTCATTAACATTGATTGCCTTGACTAAAGATTAACATTCAGAGCTTTTAGACCCATTATAGGCCGACTTGAAGCAAATTCCAAATAATTCATAACACTCAACGGCAAAACAAGGCACCGCAGGTATGAACCTCTTGTACTCAGTTTTTGTGGAGGAAATCGTTTTTGTGTTTTTTGCCGTGGAAAAGTGGACTTAAAATGGAAAAGGAGAATCCAAAAATATTTAATAATTTTAATATTTTGTATACTTTCAGAAAACGAACGATGAGCTGTAGGTTATCAAAATCTGTGTAATATGAGAAAGTTAAGAAAAATCGTCTGTTTTTTAATATATCTGTCATCATTCTACATTCTTTCCATGGAAATTTTAGTTTCTTGGAGAATTTTTTAAATAATGTGACAAATTAAACTATTTACTTTGCACCCGAAGTTGACCTTCTTACCATCTTGGTACTAACCGGGCTGCCAAGCTCGTCGCGAGATACCCGACCGTTTCCATTGAGTTCCGAGAGTGCTCAGCCTTTCCGTTACAATGGATATTTATAAATATTACATTACAACCTTTTAAAAGCTAACATTTATATACCTAAGGAAATTTTATTTATTAACCACATTTTGTACTTTTGGCAGTATCTCTCTCTCTCTCTCCCCCCGATTTTTCTTGATTTACTTCTTATTTTCTTACGTTTTTTTCTTTTTAGCAATGGCGCCTCCTTTGCTCTTTTGTAAAATTTCTTTGATATTATCTTTGAATGAAATAAGTAGTACCCTTTTTATCCTTTCATGGCATATTCTAGGTAGTTTACTAGCCCAAACCAACTTCCATCTATGTCACCATTGAAAATATTTAATAGTTTCTGGTAGGTTAACGTAAATTTATGAAAACACCTAACCCGAAATTCGTTTAGTACTGCACATCGTCCTAGGAAATGGTGAATTGATTCGTCCTCCGTCATGTTGCACAAGTTGCAGAGCCTTGAAGTGGTTTGTTGATTGCCTTTTAGGTTCAGCAAATCGCCCTTAGCTTTAGGAATCCATGTTATGTGTCTTTGAATGTTTCTGTCGTTACAATATTGTGCTCCTTTTGTATAATCGAGATGTTTGTATATTCTACTGTCGCTAGCTCTTGCTTTTTCAGTGTAGTTCATTATTTGTTCTGGTCTAAGCTTTTCTAGAAGATTTCCGCATACTTTTCTCCTATTCTCCCGTGATGCATTGTTTCGTAACTCGTCGCAGTAGTGTTTGATATGTCTCTGTATGTCTTTTTTCAAAGCAATGTTTCTTTCATAAATTTTAGTGGACAATATATGAGGGAGTCTATTACTTCTGAATTCGTACAAAGTTTTTCCGACATAATTCAGGTGAAGGGAATAGGTATAAAAATGACCATCTTCCATGCCCATTTCCAATGCTAATACGTAGTTCGGTGTGCAGTCCGGTAGTTTTAGTTTCTTTTTGCAGAAGAATCTATTAAGCTTATCCACCTCATCGAAGCACGTATTACCCCAAATTTGCGCCACTTCGACTTAAGGCTAATTTAATTTTTGTTGATAAATTGGCTCCAAGAAATAGTAATATGTTATATTATCAAAGAGAAATAATACAAAAGTATAAATTCTTCATAAAACGCCAGTAAATAGTTTAAAAATAGCTATATTAAGCAACGTTGATAGTTAGCAACTTTTCTAAATCGAGGTTGACCTGGAGTCTGCAATACTCAAATTCTTTATTAAGCAACTTTAAGCTTAAATTAACAAAAATCCAGACATGATGATAACATATTCGTGTTCAGCACAAGAAAATCATCTAAAAGCACCACCAACCATACAATATACTAGACCTTGTTGCCTTGCCAATACCATTGGAAGTTTAAAGTAAAAATTTAAAATTGGCTCTACAGTCCTAAGGCTCAAATATGCAAGCTTCTTCTCTCTCAATCCTCTTGTGTTTGTGCTTATAATTTTTCGCACATGAGAAAGGGTCCTACAGTTTAACGCCGAATCCGAACGGCAAAGTTTTAAGAAGCTTTTTCACAGCTGGTGTCAATAGCCGGTGAAGGTGACCGGATGTGTTAAAGCTATTTTCTAAAGATTTTTTTTTTTATAAGGACAAAAAAGGACGGAACTCAATCCGCTTACAAATTTTTATGAGGTTACTGGAACAGGAATAAAAACAGTTTGCCAGTTGGCTGGAGAAGTAGCATTACTGGTAAAATGAAAGCCAGTTAGGGTGAACCAAGGAGACGGCCTGTTGGTCGCCTTCCGTGGATCCAAGAGGTAGGTGTGTCGTCTGTTCAGTCGTCTTCGTATCCTCTTTTTGCCAGATCATTGGCGAGGCCGGTTAGTGTGGGCCACTAAGCGGTCATTGTATCTGCTGGTGTGGCGGTTGATTTGGGAGCAGACTTGAAGAATGCCGAGGTCTTTGAAGATAGTGGAGTTCCACACATACCGGGTTGCACCGAGCATTCTGCGCAAGATTTTTGTTCTGCATAGTCTCGACCTTTTTAATGGAGGTGTCACAGGCAGTACTCCAGAGGCAGATACCCCAGGTCCACGTCGGTATGATTATTGATTTGAGTATTAAAATCTTTGCGTGTAATGAAAGCCCAGATCTCGGTCTAAGCAGCCAGTCCAATTTGTTAGCCTTCGCATAAGTGAATGTGGTCGGACCAAGTAAGTCTCCTGTGTAGTGTTATGCCCAGGTACCAGACTGAGGGCGAGTGTGGTATGACTGAGTCGTTCAGTTTAAGCCTCGGTGTGTACCTCTCTTTTTTGTGAAGGTGCAGTGCTGGCTTTTATCCGGGTTGACAACAATATTCCAGCGGGACGCCCAGGCACTGAATCCGTCCAAGAAGGATTGCACTGTGGCTGACGCTCTACTGGCGATGGGGCTGGAAGCAAGGAAGGCGGTGGCATCAGCATAAGTGGCTACCAATGTATTTTGTGCATCTGGGACCGGCAGGTCAGCTGTGTACAGGGTGTACAGTACTGGGCCAAGTACACTTCCTTGAGGTACACCCCCTCGGATGAGGCGGATGCTCAGAGCTCGTCCCTCAGCTGGACCATGAAGCAGCGACCTTCGAGAAAGGAGCGTATCAGAGCGAATTTTTCAGTTGGGAGGAGGGAGCCGGCTTAAGCAGGAACGTCATGCCGTCTAAGGAAAAAACTTTTTGTATTAGATGTTCCGAGGCGGGATCGAGCCCACGATCTTCCGCAGCAAGCCAACACACTAACTGCTAATCCTACACACCGGCTATAACACCGCCACACGTTTAAGTTCATCTGGCAGGGCCCAAGTTCCTCATCTAATGTACGTCGTGTAAAAATATACTAACAAAATTCGTATCTTAAAGTTGGAGGCGTTGTTTGACATTTCGTTGAACAAAATCGGTCCGTAGTTTTGGCTGAATCATGGCAACCATTAAAATCCTGGTTTTCGAAAAAAACGTTTAAGAAAGTGAAAAGACCAAAAAAAATCCTTCTCTTCGAAAAAGTAATTTTTTTCGGGGATTTGGGCTCTGCGGGAGGTGTTTTGCTTCTTTTGAAAATGACGCTAATCTCATATTGGAGCTACTGATACGCTCACCATTGCGGTGTTCGGGATATGAGTAAGCTTGGGGGCCTATATTAACACCCATAACACTCAATCTTTTTAAAATTGGCAAAAATTCTTCTTTGAAGATGGCATTTGCTAAGAAATTTGCAATTTCAACAACACGTAAGCTTGGGAGCAAAGGTACATAACAAGGAGTTGAACGACTTATTATTGTAAATGACTCATTTTAAAGAAAACTTTGGGTCAGTAAAAGGGCCATATCTCCTAAACTAATTCGAGTTTTTGAAAATCCTTTTGGGGAAATATTTTCGAATATTTGAGCTATGAAAGTATGGAACCTCCTCAACAATTCGTCGTCTCCCTAAAATGCGATTGCTTCCTCTCATGGCGGGTTTAGCACTGCAATAGCGTAAGCTGTCCTTTAATGAAGCCTAAGCCGCTTTGCAACGATGTCCTAGAAAAGCAACATGAATAATGAATTACATAATTTAACTCCATAATTGCTTTACTTACCTTACTTGCTCATCACTTGCCCACACGAAATATCAAAACAAAGCAAATTAAGAGTTAAATTCTGGGTTTACACTGCGTCACAGAGTGTCAGAGTCACAGCGCAAATATGCTATGCAAATTTTTAATAAACCAAGCAATATTGAAGATAATTAATTTTTGGCGCGTGTCAGACTACGGCCAGTTGTTTCTGCCCTTGCCCTTGACTTTTCCGGTAAAGTGTCGTTTACCTCTAACTAAAAGGAAGGAAGGAAGAAGAGGTAAATAAGAAATAAGTGTGATAATTTTTTAGGCTGATGGCCGCTCTCAGCCCAATGAAATAGAATGGATGAAAAAATGCTAATTTTAACTAAATCTGCCTAATATCGAAAGAACCTTTGGGGAGTTAATATTTCCGCAAGAATCTGATTATTTGATTAAAGATTTGAGTTATACGATTTGCAATCCCCTACCTAGTTTCCATGTGATTCTTGAATGTTCCTTAAAATTAAGTCATGTGTTTGGATCTGACCTACATTAAGCTTATCTTACCAAAATCATTAATCTGAACATATTTGCAACACGTTTACGACTTCGACTTTCCGGAAAATTGGAAAATAGCTAAGATTGTTCCTTTATCAAAAACAAAGACGAATAGACCGATCATACTTCCCTTCGTCTAAAGTATTTGAGCATCTTTGTACCAGATGGTAATTTTTAAGCTTGAATCAATGTTAAGTAATATGCAATCCGGTTTTCAAGCCATGTATCACGGAAATAGGTCCCGAAGATATTCGTAAGCAGTATAACAGTCAGGTAACATTTCGACTACGACTTTAGCAAAGCTTTCGATACGGTAAACCAGACATTTTATGTACAAACTGCTAAATTTATTTTTCGAACCCACAAACTTATCCTCGTACGTGAAAACAGACAGTGTTACCGACGGAAGTCAGCAGTCCGCTTTGACGACCGGTCAATTCTTGGTCCACTCCTTCAATGTATGTAAACGATCCCTGTTTCTGTCTACGTAATGTTCACAGTATCCGTGATGTCCAGCTTGTCAGTTGTCCCTTAAAGAATAAAGAAGTGAAATCAGTTAGTGAATTCTAATGTTTATTGTTTGTATGGTTTATCACTTAATCCGTCAAAATGTAAATGTATTGTTATATACAAACCGCTGACACTGAAACCCCAACTTAATCGTTAACGGCACACCGATAAATTATGTCGAGCAGGCGCAAATCTCGGCTAGCTATTAACACACTCACGGGTGATCATTGATTAAAGCCACTGAAAGACATTTGGACTTCTAGACAGCTCTCATTACCCACAGTTACCTACCACCTTAACTTATAGCAAAAACTATCGTCACCCACGCCCTATGGAATTGAATATTTGCACGTACAGCTTCTCAGCGTAGGCTTTACCATAGTATCTAATACTCTTCAGAGAACAATCACGGGGTTTGCCACACAATCATGACATAGTCTTGATATTCGAGTATGTATTTTACTTTGCGGTGTTGCTTCAGCACATCTCTAGACCAAAACAAACCACTCTACTTTTCCCTTCGTCTGTGCACCTATAAAATAAACGTAAATTATGTCCCTAACAGGTTACATGCACTCAACTAAATGTTAAGCTTATCTAAGTTACAGCTGACGCCAGCAGCTGAGCAGCCTGCCGTTTCTATCATCAGCAGACTTTCTCTTAGAATTCTACTCCTTAACAGAAAGCTTTTGATGCGCAACTTCGATTTGTTATCCCCCGGTGTAACGTTCTTTATGGCAAATATTTAAGAAAACTTCACACTTGTTCAAGTTGCTTTCCCCCTGCTTGTTAAGCGAACCGAATGTTTTCCAAATTGTGAATCTCCAAAGACAATAGACACTTTTGCAAACTCCCAGCACGGCAAATTCAATGTCGATGGCCATGGGCACTTTAGCTCTCCCTTTGGTATTGCGTACATAATTTAACTCTCGAGTCTCTCCGAGCTGCCAACTACAAACCAGGTGTGATTAGCCTGGATTCCTTCAACTGGGACACTACTTAGCACCTTCCACATGCCTGAGCATGTGCACATAAATTTGCCATTAAGTGATCTATTATGTGTGTGTGTGTGTGTAACGTGTGAGACCATTAGACACGCCAACAACCTAAGTAAACAGGCCTAGTCGGGGCTCCACCAGCCAGCCACCAGCTGTGGTGCTCAAGTTTAAAGGGATTCCTTGGCGATTAGTGGATAAGACGCAAAGAGTTAAAACTTTTGGCATTAATAAGTCAAGCCATGTTTATTTTTGTGGGAGATGATATGCTTCAGAGCATATTTTCTTGGCCCAGCCCCTTAGGGTAGGCGCTGTGTGTCCTGCATAATAAAGTCGCAGGCGTCTTTTAGCCATCGATTGGACCCAGGCCCAGTCGGTAAACAATGCGGATGCCCCTCTATGCAAATAATAATAAGGAATAAGGAATTTGCATAACTTGCCAAAAGTGTGGCTCAAGTGGGAACTACTCCTGGCCGAAGGGCTAATGTACTCGGTGCGCATCACGTGGAGTACCATAGATTTGCATTAAGAGTGGCACTGCCAGTGCCACAGATAGCAAATTTATATTCATGCCGCCATGTGCATAAATATAATTCGTTCCACTTCTGCCCCAGGAATACATCGATTTATGCCGTGCACGTGCGTCTTGCCCCCGTTTATTGGCATTTGTTGCACTTTATAAAATCCGCTTAACGCTGCCAACTCAATAAATGCAATCAAAGTGGAAATGCATCACCATTAAGCGTGGACCGCAGGAGAGGTTTTGTGCGATTGAAATATCAATTATTACATGCCACACGGTGAAAGGCCAGCCAAAGTAGAGTCGAGCATTTAAATGCCGCTTAAATGTGTTGCATGCCACGGGGAGATAAAAATAAAGCTGACGGGCCCCTGACATGCAGGGTAGCTAAATGGAATCGCAAAAATTAATGACAACACTGGCAATTGATGTCTGTGTAATTGTGCGTTGAACTTAGCTTTGCAATTGAGTGAGCACTCGACTAAGCATTTCTATAGCCTACTTATGAGCTGAAATTGAAATTGTATATTTATTTTAGCGAAAATATGCTCCCCCACACACTCACTCTCCTTGCTTGTCCTTGTTTTATTTCTCAATTTATCTTTATTCACAGCGGATCTGCTTTCAATTCGGCTCGAGCCATTGTTCGCTCACAACAACGAAATCAATTTGTCATAATTATACACAAGACACAATAAGGATGAATTCATAAATATTCCATATACTTTTACACTTTCTACTTAATCAGCGCATTTAATAACTGCCACGCGCAGTACGAGAGAATTCAATAAAATATCGTATCGTCAATCACAACAAGAAGACAGGCAACCCTACACAATGACGATGCCGCCACTTGACGAGAATTATTCAAAAAAAAAGAAGGAGAATGCCGCCTGTCACGGTCGCCAAATGTCACGCGCACGACTCATTGTCTGTGCCCATCTCATGCTCCCACTCCCCATCCCCCCTCTCTCCCAACTTGCAGGTGCAGTGTTAATGCCCAACGAGGCCAAAGGCAAAAGCTTAAGCGTATTATCCCCCCTTTTCCAGAATGCAATGACAAAATGAGCAAAAACTCGTTAAGAGTTAAGCAAATTTATGATGTTTCCTCTTTTAAATGCTTTATTAAAAGACACAGGGACCAGAGCTTATGAAATATGCTCATGCCATTTGCAAAAATTCAGCAGTAAAGGGAAAACTTTCACTCACACACACACACACACCACATCGCATTAAAAATGAGTTTTTAGCTCGACTGGAATTTACGGCTGCCCCCAAAAAAAAAAAAAAAAAACACAGACCAAGTGAAGAGAACCGGTTATAAACACTTTCCCGCTGTTCGTTGTAAAGTTTTTATGGCCCCGTTATTTAATTTATGGTTAAAATACATTTCAACAACAATATGCCAAAGCAAAGAGTGGGCGCACCTGTTACACAGCAAAAGCAACAACAATGGCAATTAGACGACGCCCCAGCCGAAAATAGCGACCTAAAAACTTTTCGAAGGGGGTTTAAAATAAAAGACAACCACAATTGGTTACAGAGGGGGTGTATGCCAAATTGTGACCATAATTTTATTAGGAAAGATTTGCAGAAGGGCATCATAAGCAAAGTAAGGGTGGAAGAAGTCTGCCAGCCGGACCTTTAACTACCCATATGGATCACCTCTATTGGGAAAAGCTTGGGTTCAAAAGTTTTGTGTAGTACTTTTCAGGGCACTGTGGAAACCGTTTTTCAATACATCCCTCAACTGCACTTCAATCACGTTAATAATGCTATTCGGGTGGAACCATCGAGATGCCAAGAATCATGGTGGAACGAATATCACAAGAACGAAGTTTTTGTTTAAGATAGCGTTTTCATTCTAAAGAAAATTTGAATAACAATTTGAATATCACGTGTTTTAGCAGGCACCCAACAAAGATTTAGTGATTTTGGCGTTTGCTGCTGATGTCGGATTTTGCTTGCTTGGGATTCACAAGTCATGAGGTACATTATGCCAGCTCATTAAAGACAGGCCAAGAATGTTTTTGATTGAATTAGTATTCATGAAATAACGCTATACAGTGAACCAGCCTCTTTGTGGTGTTGTGCGTGTCTTGTTTTAGAAAAGTTATGGACAAAATCATAACCTTATGACCTTGAGCCTGCTAAAAATTTTACGATTAAAAAATGTATATATTTTGTTGAGGATTCCTAAAATATTTTCCGCTTTTAAATGACTATTTAATTACTTGACTTTTCCCTTTTGCCAAATTGGAATGTTTTTCAAAAAGTGTTGCTAAATCGGCTTTTTCCCGTCAAATCTGGCTTTTTTCAAAGTCCGATTGCGGGAAAAATCTTAAACAGCGGGCTGCGGGAATTCTGGCTTTTTTTTAAATATTTTGCTTTTTTTGCCGCTTTTTTCTTACGTACATGCGTGCCCATGCCGGAACCAAAACATAAAAAAATCGCTGAAGGACCCTTTCAGCAGAAAAACAAAATAACTCTTTGTGCAGTGTAATAAAAATAACAAAAATGTCGGAGCAGAAGGCGGCGCTCTGTTTATTTAATCGACCACTTAAGCAGTTTGTGCGAGCAAAATTCCAGTTTCAGCTTTTTTCGACTCTCTTTCCACTAAAGAACCGCTTTTTTTGCTCAATAAAAGTTGGCAACACTGTTCAAAAGAAATTTATTTTTCCTGTTCCTCCGCCTTTTTTTTTTTTTTAGTTACAATCCCGTGTGGGACATAGGGCTTCAACCACTTCTCTCTTCCAACGAACTCTGTTGTTGGCCGTCGCTTTGAGTTCTGCCCAGGTCTTCCCGATGCTGACAGGCCTCCTCCAAGTTTCTTTGGGTCTGCCTGGTGTTTGGCCGAAACCGTCTAGCGGGTTTCACTCCATTGCCTTACAAGCGATATTGTTTATCCAGCTCCATTTCATTCTGCGTATAATGGTGTCAACACTCTCCATATTTGCGCGTTTTAACAGCTTGGAGTTCCGTATTCTGTCAGGCCAGAAAATACAAAATATACGACGCAGGCATCGGCTCACATATGTTTGAATTTTCGTCATTCTATGTGGAGGAACCGTATAGGAGCACTGGCATTACGTTAGACTTGAAAAGCCTGATTTTGAGCCAGTGTGCATACGATGAGCATCGCCAAACTGCCGACAGCATCCCAAAAGCACCCTTAGCTTTCTGAAGGCGCGACTCCACATCGAGTTCCGTTCCGCACGAGTTCCAAAGCGACTACGCTGCCCAGGTAGCTGAATTGCTGGACTTGTTCAATGGGCTGTTCATCCTAAGCCAGCACATGGGATTATCCGGAACGAAGGCTAAGCGATTTAGTTTTGGAGGTATTGATTTTAAGTCATGCCGATTTTAGCTGAGGTGCCAGTTCGGCTAAAGCACTTGCCAGGTCGCTTAGCCTTTTGCCAGGTATATCGTCTGCATAGTTCAGATGCCGCAATGTCATTGTCCACCTGATGCCGCTGTTGTTATGTGCTGGTCGCATAGTGGAGAACAGATCTGCAACCACCGCCGCTCAGGACTGGGAAAGGCTGCCAGAGCTTCCCACCATGAAGTTCTCTGCACTGGGCCCTGTCGTTTGTCGCTCTAATGAGGGGAATTAAGCTTTTCCGGTATCCCCCTCCTTCGCAACCCCCCTGCCAAATGCACTCACTGCTTATGCTGTCAAGCTTTCGCGAAGTCTATGAAAGCCATGTGTAGGTCTGTATTCTGTATTCTGCAGCGTTTATATAATCCGTGCCTGACGAACCTTTTCTGAACCCGGTTGGCTCTTCGCCTACGGTGTCCATATTGGTGTCTCTCAGGCGATCCAAAATATTTTTGCTTTGAGTTTTGAGCATATAAACTGAATCTGTCAATAACTCTAGGTAGTTTTATTGTACATAAAATTAACAAGTTTTTTAAAAAAAAGTATTTTAAATTTTTATTGGGGGGTCAAGGGTATAGCCGTCAACCAGAATGTTGTTATTAAAAGATATTTAAGATATTATATATGAGTATCATTTAGAAATATTCTGCTGATATTTGCCTCTATATTTGAGAGCATGGCAAATAAAGTTCGCGAGTGTCTTCCAGTCTTTTCCATTTAACCATTCTTTGACTTCTTCAATATTCAGGAAGCGTTGTTTGAGGTGCAGATTTCTAATTTCGCTGACAATTGGACACATGGCAATAAAGTGTAGCACATCTTCGACAGCTCCAAGGTTGCATAAGGTGCACTGCGTGTTTGACGTTCCCATGTGGTGCTTATAGTTCAGTGGTAACATTTCCGAGCGAGCGCGACATATTAAGCCGATATGATGCAGCGTATTTTCATCGCTAAAATAGTTTTTATCTCCTAGGCTTAAATTTAGTTTTCTATAGCTCGTTCGGGTAGTGCTTTGTTCCGCCAGAGATATATACAAAGTCCTCGTTGAGTCGTACATTTTGGATAATCTCTGTTTATCCATGCGATGTGGTCTTGGGATAAGTTAATGGGTACATCTAGCTCACTGCCTATCCTTTTCCACTCTTGGAAAACTGGAGCGTATTCTCAATGAGATAACTTGTTACTTGGCCTAGTCCTGTTTCGCTGCCCCATATTTGAGCGGCGTATTAACATTATGGCTTTGGACGTTGCCGTGAAGTACTATTTATACTTAACCTATGAGCCACTTCTTGTTTACCGAGCAGTGACTTTCAGCATGAGTTGATTGTCCTTCATTAATCATGTTCTCTCAATTCTACCACTCCAACATCTTATAGTGAATCTCTCTCCAGAATTTCCCTTTTTTTTTTTTGTTAAATGCCAGTTTTCAGTTGTTGCCGTTCTCCCCCTGCCGGTCGCGAATCGTCCTTAGTACTTTTGGGTTCAGAGATCTTTGAAGACGTTGATCCCCAAAGGCTCTTCACTTTTGAACGGGTAGCTGTGCAACGAATTTAGCATATTTTAAAGTCCTTTGGGTGATTCTGACATAATGACCATATCGCTCCGCTTACATAAGGGCCTTAATTGTCTGACCTGCTAATTTGATTCCTTCAGGAAGAAAAGGGACTATATAGTCTATATACAGAGAGAACAGTAGTTACCCAGGTCAGCTTTGTTACCGTCCCAAACTGCACTCAGTTGGGTTCCGCAGTATTGTTGTATTATTTTGGCAGACTTTTGATAGATTTGATTTGTATAAGATAGTCTTCCGTGGCGCATTTAAGGAATTCGGCAGGCACTCGATCTTCTCCCTGGTGCTCTTTATTAGAAGGACATATTAGAAAAAAATATTTTATTGATCTTAATTCTTCACATCCAAAAGAGCTGCAAAATGTGAAAAGAATATTTAAAAAAGTGGATATTTCGAATATCCATTCTACCAAGGATATTTTTGAAGTAAACGATTTCTTTCAAAATAAGGAAAAATATTCTATTCTAATAAATTCTAAAGGCAACCCCAATACATTCTTGGAACAAACAAAATTTCACAAAATGTTCTTGGCCAATGAAATTCTAGATCCGTTTCCAATTTGAGCTGAAATAATTTACTGTATGAATTCAAAGGAGGCTGGAAAAATCTAAGATTTTTAACTTACCAAAGACCAAGAAGACTGTACGTCAGAAATCTATACTCACTCCATATCCAAAGTGTTACAACCAGGAAGGAAGAACAGATTTGTAAGCTAGTGATTGTCATTTTTGTGACTTATACAACAATTAATAAGTCTCTGTACTTGTAGTGCTAGGAAGATCATACTCAATAATTACAAAATACAAAATCTATTTAAAATGATTCGCATTCTATCTTAGTAATCTAAGATATTTTGTACTTGAACAAGAATGCGCTTTTCTTCGTTTTTCGATTCTAGACTGTTTCGTTCTTAATTTAAGTACATTCCAGTAGAAAAATAAAATGGATATTTTTTAAAAAAAAGAGATTAAATTTATCGTGATCGACCTAGAACTCTGCCAGCCATTTTTTTTTTTTTTGTTTTTTTTTTGGTTTGTTTTTCCATTTTTTTTTTTGCTCTTTGGTTGTTATTGTTTACATATTATTGTGACACTGGTAAACTTAAAGTTCTAAAGAGACATAGTCCCCCAACAAACCTTGTATTAAAAACCTTTGAACTACACATTGTTATGCTCTTCAGACCAAAATTAAATTAAATACCCTTATATTCATTTATATGTTTCTATAATAAACCCCACCACCTCCAACAACCCTTTCTAAGTGCGCCCTTGACTGTTGGCTTGTGTGTGCTTCAACCTTTTTGTGTCCACTTATCAGTTGAAAAATGCGTTTCACTTTCCAACTTTTTTTTTCACATATGTAATTAATTGTTAACAATTTATTAACAACTCCTTAACAATATTGAAGTGGTAACGTTTTGGTTGGAGTAATTGATAAAGGTTGGCAAATTTTTGGAATCCACACAGCCCCAGATGTTTGATGTTGAGAATGTCAACGAGCTCGTATAACAGCAGCAATAGCAACTCAAACGGCTCTCCACCCTCTCACCCCCCACACATATATAAAGATGTCAACTGCACATGCAATGTGCCAGCATAAAGTTTTGTTGTGCTGGCTTCAACAAATAAAATTTAATAAACGCCACATAAGCTTTCCTTCATATTAAATCCCCATTTCCTCCCATCCTTGCCCTAAGCTCAATGTACGACGACATCAACAGAAAAGCAGCCGAAACTTGACTTTGATGCTCGACAAAATTAAAACAAAATTCAATAAAGTTTGTTTTCTGGAATTTCATATGACAGACATCGCAGAAAATGTGAAGCAATAATAATCCTTTATGGACTAACAAAATCAGAAAGTCAGAGACAGGATAATCTGAAAATAGAAACAATGTGCAAAACAAAAAAGACACACAAATACACTTGAGCAAATAAAAGTCAATAAAATTCAATTTAGTTCAAGTTTGAGGAGAAATTTCAATAAAGAATTTTAGTAAAATTGGGGAAAAATGAAACGGTAATTTATAAAATCCATTTAAAGCAGCGGTCGGCAATGTAAGCAGAGAAGTTGCCACTGGCAACTGAGAAAATATTCGTTGGGATATACAGAAAACGAGCAGAGAACTTTGCTTTGACATAGCAAAGACGGGCAGAGAATATATTGAATATAGAATATATCATTGGCCGACTCACAAATACAAATACGACTTCTCTGCTCTCATTGCCGAACCCTGACTTGAAGCTTTTAATAGAAAGAGATGGAGAACCCCCGGTTCTAATAACCTCTGTCTCGATGCCTTACAAAAACAATTAAGCTGCTGTCAAACAGTTCAATTCCGATTGATTCTTTAATTTCTCATCTACTCCATACTATATATATATTTATATCTCCCATGTCGCCACAGACTTTTATTTCTTACCAAGAGTGTGTTTAAGTGCAGAGCAAAAGTAAGATAAATAATAATCAAAAAAATCAACAATTCTGTGTTCCCACTTGAGAGCAATTGCTCGAAGGAGTCGAAAAAGAAATTTCGGAATTTTATTGTGCGTTCTGCGATTTATGTTATGTTATTATTGATTTCACACAGCACGAAAAATCTCTGTGTCTGTGTCTGTGTGTGCTTAAATTCAATTGATTCAAGCAATTTAATATTCATTTGTGCGTGTAAATCAGATTTTGCACATGCAAATACCCGAAATCGAAAGCATAATGGAGAATGGGAAAATCGCGGGGAAGCAGCTTGTTCTATAATCAGGGCGCACATAATTTGATAATTTTTATTTGGAAATGCGTTAACTGATTGACAGAGAGAGAGAGAGACAGAGAGAAAGCCATTCTTTGACATGTTAGAACACAATTTAATTTCAGAGAATTATTAATCAATTTTATGCTTGCCTGGCTCTTGCCTCTGGCTCTGGGTAATCAGTGTAAGCCTAATTTGATTGTGATTTATGACATACCTACTAACCCCCTGACATGACAGGGAGGAGTTGGTGATGGTTGCCTGGTGGCTGTGGTTGCCTTGCAATAAATTGCAATTATCAGCGTATTCATAATGCATAATTCATATTGCAGTCAACAGTGTCAATTAACAGAGCCATGTTAATGGCGCAGCTGTGTTTAGTGAGCTCCTGTTAGCTTAACAGCGGGGCAAATTATTAAAGACAAAACTATTTGCACGTAATCAGTCAGTCAGCTATGTTTCAGCTAGTTATTACGCATACGCCACGTTATCATTGCTTATTGAAAATTATGACCCTGACTCGGCATGAAGCTTTATTTCTCTTTTGTGTGCGTGTTTATGTGTTTGTGTGTGCGTTCTGGCAATTTATGCGACACTAAAACTTCCACTAATTTCTCATGCCCCGGTTCTGTTCTAGTCTGCCGGATCTTGGGGGATTCTGTTCCTGACTCTGCTTTTGCTTTTGTGTAAGTTGTATTTTGTGTTTCCGCTCTTTGTGTACACAGCGGGCGATGATGGCTAACATTTATTTTTGGCCTTATTTATTTGACTGTATTAAATGTCCTGCTTTCTGGTATTGAGGCGTCTAATACAACATCGAATTGGGCTTAGAGATAACACTTAAAGAAGGTTACACAATATTTAGGGGAATTTGTTATGTCATCTTACTTAATTCATTGCATGAATTTAACATTTTTAGAAACGATTTGTGCCAACTAAAATTAGTTGTTATTTCCTGTATAAGAGACACTTTAATGCGAAATGTTTCATAATTTGTATGTTGTTTTCAAACAGACATAAATTTATTTTTAATTTGTTCTGTTTGCTTGGTCAAACACTACCCTTTGGTTGTTTTTATCTTTATTTTTCTTTATTTTTTTTTCTTTATTTTTTGTAGAGTGGTCACACCAACGAAAACCTCCTGTCCTCAGAACCATAACAACTTCACTATGTATGCGTACAACCCCAACAAATGCACTTTACATTATGTTACACCTGATCCCACTAGATTTTCTAAGTAGAAAAATTGCCAGTAACATTTCTTAGAAACTCTGGCCAGGTACACACCAATTCCTCTGGACAGAAACCCAATAACTCACAGCAAAACCGAATGTCATCAATTTTCTACACTGATTGCTGCAAACTGGATGGACAGATAGGAACCTCGGAGGAGTATTCAGTCCAGAGCTTGGGACCAAAACTTTATTTAGACTTCCTGATTATTGTAGTGTTTAGCCAGCAGAGTTTGCAGCCATCCAGGAGTCTACCAACCTTCTGAAACACCTCGCAATCCAAGGAAGCAAAGTATTTATTTTCTAGCATAGTCAAGCTGCACTTATAGCAAGGCTGCAAACCTTAAAAATTGTTGCAGAGGGTCTGGTCCGGTGGTTCGAACCCTTGTAATGTCCAAGGTTCGTTCGCGGATCGTTTCCTGAACCCCTGAACCCAAGGTTGCGGTTCAGCTGAACATAGTTGAATAGTTTAGATTTATTAATACATATTTTTTAAAATAAGATCTTTATATCTGTTAACCTTTTAACTGGCATCATTTCTTAACATGTTTCTTTAAATCAACAAATATTGGTGATAATACGTTCTGTAACGAGTACTGCCAGAGAGTGGCGAGTACTTTTTAAAAAATATCATTTTTTCTTCGTGGGGAATGTCATCATTTTTAAAAAGGACAGAAAACAGGGCATAATGAAATGGCAAATCGTAGAATTTTTTTCATTTTCGTCATTTCGTAAGAAGAGGCTATATAATGTTTATTATCAAATTCATTAGCTAACAGCATAATCCTGAAACAATTCTGGTTCTGTTCCGATACTGGCAGGCATCCTGGAAACGAAATGTCGTTAAAGGTTCCATTTCGGTTTTCATTTCGATACGGTTCCTCGCATTTATTCGCATACTGGTACGTACTGGTACGTACCGATAAAAGTAAGAAGTATTTTATACCCTTGCAAAGGGTATTATAATTTTGCCCAGAAGTTTGCAAACGCATAGAAATATTCATTTCCGACCCTATAAACTATATATATTCTTGATCAGGACGACGACGATGTTCCGATTGAGCTTTGTGCCGTCCGTCTGTCCGTCTGTCCGTCTGTCCGTTCTGATCCTGTCCGTCTGTCTGGTTCGTTTCGGCGCAAACTAGTCTCAGTTTCAGTTTATCGAGCTGAAACTGCACAGAGTCTCTTACTGCACACTGCTAATATGTTTCCGGAACCGACCGATCGGATGATCATATCTATAGCTGGCAGGAACTATCGGTCGTGAAAAGTGGGTCTTTGTGAGAAAAACTTTTTTGTTTTTAATGTTAACGGCTCCCACTTCAGCAATTATTACAATTCTATACGTCATTATAGATTAGAAGTTTTTGTCCAAATCGGATGACTATATCTTATAGCCGCTATGGTAAACCATCGGTTGAAAAGTGGGTCTTTGGTAGAAAAACTTCTTTTCGTTTTTAATGTTAACGGCTCCCACTTCAGCAATTATTATTTTTAATACGCTTTCACATAGATTAGGAAGTTTTTGTCCAAATCGGAACACCATATCTTTATTTCATAGTGAACTATCGTTTGAAAAGTGGGATTTAATGAGAAAACTTTTTTGTTTTTAATGTTAACGGCTCCCACTTCAGCAATTATTAATTCTATACGTTCCACATAGATATGGAAGTTTTCTTCCAAATTCGGCATTGGTATCTTATAGCTGCCATAGAACCATTTGGTTGAAAAGTGGGTCTTTGTGAGAAAAACTTTTCTCGTTTTTAATGTTAACGGCCCCACTTCAGCAATTATTATTTTCTATACGTCGTACAGATTAGGAAGTTTTTGTATTCAAATCTGATGATCATCTTATACGTCAACAGAACTATTCATCTGAAAAGTGGGTTTTATGATATAATTTTTTGGTTTTTAATCTTAACGGTCTCACTTCAGCAATTAATATTATGCCAAGAAAGATTTAAAGTTTCTTATCAAAATCGATGACTATCTACAGCCGTCATAGGAACCAGCGGTCTAGGTGGGTTTTATTTAGAAAATTTGTTTGTTTTAATGCTGGCGTTCTTAAACTTTATTATTAAAATATTTATATGGGTATAAAACTTCGGCACAGACAGAAAGCAGTTTTTGGCCTTCGTTAATACTAAAAAACTCAATTTTTAGATAAATCTAAATCATTTTATTCCTGTTTAATAAAACGAATCAAAATTCACATTAAAAGTATGTAAAATTATATAGCCTTAATATTTCGTATATTTTTCCGTAGTTAAACCGTAAGATCTAATGATTACATTATATGCCTGGGCAATATTATATTATGTATTATTAGTTTTCCAATTTAACTTCGAATTTTATATGTCCCACTATATAGCATTTCAGGATTTGCTCGATGTGACATAATTGCATTAAATGTGGTTGAGTCCATGCAACTTCTTTAGCGTATTCATTATATTTAACGCCAAAGAATACGCTTACCTGCGTAGCTGGAACAGAAAGAACGACTTTTGAAATCACACACAATTCTGGGAACTGTAGAGGATTATTACCAAGAATCAAAATCGATATGCCTCAACTTCGACGTCATCTAAATGAACCCGAATTTGAACCAGTTGATTGAAATTTCAGCAAACCCAAAATTTGTGCAAAAATATTATGTAAAAGATCGATAACAAGTATTTTTTTGCTCAGTACTTAGCGTTACGTTAGACCTAAGGTCCAAAAAATATTGCATATAGAAAAGATTGTTTACAAAAAGGGATTTTCCCGCTTTTCTATTTCCGGAAAAAACGATTTCGCAAGAGAGAACGAATTTTTTGATATTTCCACACCGCAGAGTATCCAAATGGAATCGCCCAAAACTAGATTTTCGGCTTTAAGTTTATTTGTGTCCGCCTTCGCTGATTCTAAAATGCGTACAATTTTGCTAACTGAGTCCCACACGTTCCGGTTCAGAAGAAAGCCTTATCTGCAGCCGCAAAATTGGAGCAAGAGTTGAAAATGTCTTCCGCCAGCAAATATTTTGGCATCCTGTAGGTTGAGTTCCAACGCGTTTGGGGCAATCGATAAAAGTGAAACGTTATGACCCAAAAAAGTTGGAAGAAAATCTGGCAGCGTGTAAAGGTCGTTTTATGATTGCATTTTTGCATTACAAACGTCTGACTAAAACTACGATGTTGTCACCGGTCAACGTTTCGGTTTCGTTCAGGTTATATCGGTTCCAACAATAACGGTAAACGGTTTTCGGTTACCAAAAAATCCGCCGGTTCCGGTACGCGATTTGAAACGGTTTATTTCGGTTAACGGTTCCGGTCCGTATATTTCGCAAGAAGTTTTTCATCTACACTAGCCTTAGAACAGAAAGAATAAAATTAAGTATGGAAAGGATTGTTCAACTGATACCTTAGATGCTCGAACAGCTTTTTGGATTCCTCGTTTTATTGACCACACCAAAATTCTAAAACAATTGTCAATGTATAGTATGAACTCTTGGGCGAAATTTACAAAGGAATCTGCAACATTGCATTGCTTCAAAAACTTCTCTTTAATAAAAAGTCATCCAAGCTTAGTTCAAAACGCAATCGATTATACTAAAATCTCAAGATATTTCACAAATTTACTATCTGTGTCGTTGGAAAACTGTTTAATTTTGTTAACCGAACCTAATTTTTCGAAAAAGTGGTCCGGTTCGTGTTCAAGCTCGAGGAGTCAAAAACATTAGAGATTTTCGGTAAATGGTCCGGTTTGACGAACCCAAACAAACCCGAACCGAACCGGTTCTAAGGGATCCGGTTCCGGATCGGTTTGCAGCCTTGATTAAAAGCCCTTGACGGTCAAGTTAACAACACTAAAACTCTTACAAAGTGCCGACAGATCTCTATACAGCCCTCAAAGGGGCCAAGCCAAGCGTCTCTCAAAGATCTCTTACTACACTTTGAAATTAACAATCATTTGGGTGCCTGTACACTGCAACATTAAGGGAAGTTGTTCTTTATTTTTCCGTAAATGAAGCAAATTTTGAGCATGGATTGCGGAAAATAAAAAGACATACGAACTTATGCTTTTGGACTTTGACTCGTTGTTTATTAGCGATTAACAAAATTATTCAATATTTAGGGAAATTCAAAATGGCGGCTTGAAATGGAGGATCCCGTCGACCTCTATCTTTCTGCTTTGTCATGTAGGGCCTCTGGTAGTGAACTGAAATTAGAAATGTATATAATTTATTAAAATTTATAAAATTTCCTATGTCTTGAACCTAACGTCAATTAATCTTGGTAAAAAATAAACCAATTTCATGGACGTTTAAAAAAAATATACATATTTTCCCTATTTTTTACTTTTGATCTCGTTTAAAAATTATAAATAAACAATGTTTCATGCCAATTTTAGGTTCAAGACATACAAAAAAGTATATACTTTCAAACATTTTTTTGAAAGCAAAGGGGAAATCGGATCAATAGAACAAGTCCTGTGCTTGACATAAGGTTAGAAAACATGGTACCGAGAAAAACGCGTTTAAATTTTTAGGGTGCAGCAGCGCGCGTGACATGGGTACGTTTGACACGCTCTATCTCAAGAAATACGCGTCGTATTGAAAATATCCCTTGGCACATATATTCTACACATATGTAATTTTCATTTTATGTAAAAAAAAAAAATCGATTTTTTGACCAACTCGCCAGACTAAGCACCATAATAAGAACAACAAAGGGGTGCCTCTTGCGATCTTTAAAGCTACAAACAAAGGAAACTATGAAGTATCTAAGCTTGCATCGTTTACTCTTAACATTAAAATTTTTGGGCGTTACTTCGTAACTTAGTAAGCGCCCGCCTTATAGGAAGACACGCCGCTAGACTAGTCATTTGACACAAAGAATTTGTAGAAGCTGCAAATCGCACACACCACAGGAATTTTCTGCAATGTAAAGCGTTCTAAAGCCTGAAAAAAGCTCCCCAAAAATATTCATGTCATTTTGACGTTTTGCCTTATCAGTTTCAAATGGATAACAGTTCGTTTTAAATCAATTTTAATCAATATGTGATTTTTTTTCTTCTAATTGATGGAATGCCAATTTAACCAAATTAATTTTGATGTTTTTTCTCCATTAACTTTGACATTTCATTTGCATTTTTTTGTATATAATTTTCACATTTCCGTACGAAATAAACTACTTTTTCACAAATGTGTTTTTTTTTTTGTTTTGTTGCCGCATCAATTAGCCCGCATCTATGCCAATATGTTTGCCCGCATTTCTGCATTTTTTTGAAAATTTCATTTAATCTGACTAAAATGTTGCCAGGTAAGTACCAAAAACTTTATTCATTTTATCTTGATGACTGTGGTAGTGGCTGTTGCTGTTGTTGTTGCTGCTGCTTTGTGGCATTATCTTTTGATTATTTCATTTCCTTTTAACGCACGCATGTCGCCTGTTAAGAAGAAAAACCAACCACAAAAAGCAAACAAGAAACAATTTATGTTCTCTCTTTGTGGCCAAAACTGGAGAGGCTTGCCAACTTGTCCAAAGTGGACACCGACCTGTTGTCTTGGCAAAAGAAAAATTATGATGAAAAGCCAAACCAACTATTTGAATGCAGAGGGGAGGGGGAGACCTTTTCGTTTAGCCAGTAAACTTTGGCAACTCTTTCAATTTGTGTGTGTGTCTGAATGACTTCTTGTTTAGTTGGCATTTTTCAGGCGCAGGCACCTTTTCGTTTCTTCCTCTTTTTTCTTTGGGGCCGGTCAAATTGTTTACAAAGTGTTTTTCGTCTCCAACGGCAAATAAATGGCTGAGCCGTAAATCTTTGTCGGTTTGGGTTATTGAATATTTTATGCTTGAGT
>JAEIFU010000974.1:0-87401 GCA_018904235.1 Lordiphosa stackelbergi
TATAAATTTTAGCCCGATATTTCCATCAGAAGTATTTATGGCCGCTATCTCCATATAAATGCAACCACTGTGCCACGTTTCCGGGAGTTGCAATTATCAGAAAGCAAAACGGAAGATGGGAAGTTGGTTAGTATAAATGCCTTTATCGTCTGTAGCAGAATTGTGAAAATAAAATTGAATTTAAAAAAAATGGCGGCCTTTTAAAAACGAAAAATCGATTTTTGACCATTTTTTTGCAGTCCAGTGTAGAGGTAGAGACGATACCCACGTTAATTATGCGTCAATAAAGCCCTACATCATAAAAATCGGTTCGGTAGAACTTGAGAAAACGTGGGCACCATTTTAAAAAACGTGGTATCGAGAAAAGCGCGTTCAAAGTTTGAAGTAATGTGAAAATTACTTGTCTTTGTGAACACATTGGTCGACAAAAAAGGCTATATCTTCTTAAGTATTTCCAATTTTGAAAAATCCTTTTGGGATAATATTTTTGAATATCTTAGCTAAAGAATAAAAAAAATTTTGACCCAAAAGGCCTTTTCTAGAACTTTTTCTTGAATCAAGAATTTTATTTGTATTTTTGAATTTTTAACGGCCAATTTCGAATTTAAGAACGATTTGTTCACAATGTAAAAATTTTTAAAAGCGAATCGTTCTTCCCAAATTCTAGACCGAAACAGGATAGAATCAAGAGCGTTTTACTGTTTCTTTTTTTTTTGAGTGTAGGAGCCTAGCTTTTTCTTAACCAAGAACTAATATCTCTTTTATAACACTTAAAAGTGCTGTAAAATAAAGAAAACTCACACAATTCCTTTGAAAAACTTCCTTGACAAGGATAATGACAGAAACTTATATTTGGAAAGGACACGATTTGGGATCACTAGAACCAGACCAGAACTTCACACCTTGACAACACAACACAACGTTATGATAGACGAGTGAGTTCCTTTAATGGCAGAATAAATTCGTTATCATTACAGTTCAACACAGTCTACTTGTGGCCTCCATTTTTGGGGGTCGAGTGGTGCAACCTAACCTCAAGAAAGATAACTGCTAAAAAGGCTTCATCAAACTCGACAACAAAATGAACTGAATTGAACCGTTTTCTTAAGCGGCTTTCGGTTTGGTTCTGTATTTTCAAACAGACGCTAGTTCGGTTTGCGAGCACGAATAAGCGGTTCGTTAGCAAATATCTACGATCTAGTAGAAGTTTCTTCATTTCAAGAACATTGAGAACATTTGTTCTCATTAAATTTAAAAATATTTCGTTCAAGTTTTGAGTTGACGAAAAATTATTTTCTGCACAGATTTTTCCTCTGTGTATAGCCTATCATTTATTTTTGTTTCGGAGAGATTTCATTTCCAGATGATTACAAAATTTCTCCATTTTTATAAAATCTTAAACTTCTTTTAATCAAAATTGTATAATCAACTTGCAACCCGGATGGCAATCTATCTTAAATTCTTATTCATTGATTCTGTTGAAGTACCACACAGTAAGTACCACACTCAATAGCTACTTCATTTCCACACTCAAGTGGCCATGTCAAAGATTGACAGCAAAGTGCCCATCACACCCCATCCAGCCCTCTAAAGGCTATCATTAACAAGGAGTCTAAACGTGTTTTCTGCTCCACTGCAATTCAAGGTAAATGAAAATTGGTTTCAGATGGCAACTTCTTCTTAAGCTAGGCAACAATTCACTTTCACATACTCATCCTCAAATGGGTAATCATCTGCTCTGTTGTTGTAATTATAGGACATTCTTAGGCGGTTGTCAGGTTGCTATGACGCAAAAATATTGTATGACACGCGCGAAATAAATGCCAGACGTAAATGCTATTACGTAAAATGTAATATTTTTTAACGAATCTCTTTTACACTCTCAAAAATTACAAATATTTCCTTGCTGAATTGCATATTGTGGAAATTTATTAGCGATTGTTTTATTTTAGTGAGAATTAGCTATTTTTTATTAGTCGCGTGCCCAGTGGGGTTGTATATTTTAAGAATTCACTCGCCGATGATCGATCGTGCCTTACAGCATAGACTGAAGGCCCTCACGTTACTAACTAGCATGCACAATTTTTTACCCTATTTTGTAGGTTTTTCAAGTCGCATTCGCAGCAGCAGCAGCAGCAGCAACAGCGGCAAAAAATTTCCTGATATTCATATTTTTCATCAGTTATCTCTTTGCTGTCTGCGCTTTGCTCATTATTCGCATTTATGCTTTCTCTGTGCGCGTCCCGCACAGTGCAAAATGCACTCCAGAACTAGAACTGTCCGTGTCGCTGTTCTCATGCTCTCAATTTTTGGGCTTTGACCTAACCCGAGCTCTGCATCGGTATTAAAAGCGGTTTCTTTTGTCATACGTTCGTTTAGCCGCTCTGTGTGTTTACTTTATCAGTTCTCTTTGGTTGTGTTTTCTGTTTTTTTTTTTTTATTTTTGGCTACTCACTAGTGCTCTTCATCAGTGGGTTTGGTTGGCGTGTTGGCTTATTTGCACTTCTTTCAATTACACTTGATTTATCACATTTGACAGTTATTATGCGATGCTGGTGATCTTGTAGGCGCTACAGTTGAATGATTGGGGCATATTAGATTTGGATCGATTTTTTAAAATTAGATAAAAAGGTTTTCGTTTTCGATCGATAAAATCATCGGATCGGATTGTTTACAAATATACTCCTTCCAAAAAAATAAATGAATTCTTGCTTTAAACAACTCAAATTTTGACAAAAAATTTGAATTGTTTAATTTTTCAGCTTTATCCGTAATCGAAATCAGGCGGATATAAGCTGGTCATAGAGAATCGAAACTGAAACAGAAATAATCCGAGATATCCGGACTGAAATCAATCCCAAATATGAAAGGATTGACCTGAGTTCACAGAAAGAAAAAAAGAGCCATTAAAATCAATTTTGGAAGGATAGTTATGCTTTGGACTATTTTCAGATACAGGGTGGTCCATCTAATATTTGGAATTTTAACTATTCATAATTTGACTTTAAAAACGTAAAATGTCATTCGGAAAACGACTTATATTTAGTAAAAACTTTGACATTTATCTGGAATTGGAAATATTTAGTAAAAACTTTGACATTTACGAAATGGGTTCGCTATTCGCGTTTTCGCACCAGTCGGCTTGCTATGTAAAGGTTTTTAAAAACATTTTTACGAGAAACTTTTTTGGTAATACATATGTGCGAACAATAAAATAGCACTTCCAGTTGTAATTTGGATTTTTTCGAAGTTGGGATCGGATAAGTTGAGCGTGCATTTTCGTGTATTTAGTTTGAAATTTACCAGTGTTCAAATTTTTACTTCGAGAGGGAAAGGATTATCACTTCGTGAAGTGGAACTTATAACTGAGAACGAATGGTCTTATGATGGTGAAATCGCGCCTCAAAAACAATTTTCGAACACATCGGCCCTAGCCGCCGGATAATCTGGACTACATGAAAGAAGATGTCCCGGACGACCACATGTTATATGATAATGCTGGACCTAACAAAACTGAAATTTGTGGATCCGTCGAAATGCACGTTGATAACCCGGACGCCGACGACCTTAACGAAATATAAGAATGGCTCCATATAGCAATTATTTAATAATATTAAGTAAATGTTGCCAAAAATTATTTATAATTTTTCTCAGTGGCTACCATGATATAGCTTCTAAGTGTACAATTTTTTTATTGCCCCAAACGTTTAAATTTTTTTTAAAAGATGGCGATTTATAGTTTAAAAGTTATGAATTTTTGAAGTTATAAACAAATAAAAATATACCCTTAAATAATGCTTTGCCACGCAGTCAGTTTCAAAGCTCTATGACTGAAACTTGGCAAGTGGGCTTTAAATACATCAAGCTTTTCAAAAATGTCAACATCACGCAGATCGGACGTCTATTTCTTATAGCTGCCATACGAATGCTCTGATTAATTGAATTTTGTTGTGGTTTAGGGTGGCCAGAGTTTTCAAAGTATATTATACCACAACCAAATTCAGCATTCGTATGGCAGCTATATGATATAGACGTCCGATGTGTGAGATGTTGACATTATTGAAAAGCTTGATAAATATAAAGTACACGTGCCAAGTTTCAGCTACATAGCTTTGAAACTGACTGCGTGGCAAAGCATTCTTTAAGGGTATATTTTTATTTGTTTATAACTTCAAAAATTAATATCTTTTAAACTATAAAAGTCTCCATCTTTTTGAAAACACCAAATTTTAAGTTACGTTTAGGGCAATAAATTGTTTATCCTTAGAAGCTATATCATGGTGGTTAACACTGAGAAAAAATTATAAATAATTTTTAGCAACAATTACTTAATATTATTAAATAATTTAAAAATCTATAAAATTATAATTTGAGTAGCTACAGTAAAATACTTTTCACCAATATCAACTTGATACCTGTCCGATAAACCAAACCTGAGATATCACGTTTTTAAAAAACCCTTTTTTTTCCATTTTTTCGTTTTTGACGATTTTTGAAATTGTTTATAAATTTAACAAAATTTTTTTTGCAAAACCGTAAATTACGTTTCGGTGGGAGTGTCGAGATCTAATTTCGGTTTCTTTTTTTATTGAAAAATAAAAAGTTGAATTTTGAGCCTGTTCGATTTGAAAAGATAATGTTGGCCACGAACATTAGAAGAAGACAAAGCGAATTCGCTGTCGCCACTGTGCCTCGCACACCATCTACTATTGTGCCCAGTGCAAAGTGGCAGTGCACCCTAAATGTTTCTCAGAATACCATAAATTAATTTAACTTAAACTTCAACCTATTCCATGTATTTTCCTTAACAATTCATCTATTTCTTTAAAATTGTACTCACTAAGGCCGACGGGTGCGAAAACGCACCACCCCTTGGACTATGGGTAGAGATAGGGGGCTGAATTTTTGTGAGCTGAATATGAGTGTCATTATGGCATCCTCCAGTAAGTTTCAACCTTTTTCTCCTACTAACAAGGGAGCCGGCGTTAATGGGTTAAAAACATATTATCAAAGTGGTGAGTCCTTGACTCAAACTGTGCTAAATTTGGAAAAAAAAAAATCATATTTAACAAAAATAGTCAATTTGTGGATCAATTCGTCAAGTGAGTTCGTGAAACTGGAATGTTGGTGGATAAACCAACCCGTGTACGTACTCGACCGGTGCGCGCGACCGAAAACATTGTCAAGTCAGCCGTGGTGGTCATTTTGACCGAAATTGTTTTTTCATAAATAAATGACATGACCAACCTTTCCAATAAATGTTCAATCTTTGAAAAATATCGAGACTTTTTTATAGTAAAACCACTTTTTTATAGTAGAATTCCAATTTTAAATGGGCCAACCTGTAGTACGACAGAGTCTTTGTAAAACACCTTTAATGAACACGGATGTAAGTTTGAATTTGTACTGACTCACTCTGGCGAGTGAGTTTACTTTTATTAGAATATCTCCTCCGTTTCCAAACCGTCATTTCTAAGATTGCGTTCGTCTGAAGGAATACACATTGCCTCCCACGAGGCATTTCAAGTGGTTTCCACTGCTAGTAGACCCTTTCAAGAGGTATGTCGGCTATTCTGTTGCGAGCATATTTAATGTTACAAATGTCATATTTATGATGCTGTGTTTTGTGCATAAGATTTATGACGCTAAATATGGGCCGAGTCGAATATCATGTTCAAGTTTGAACAGTCTTAAAATAGTTCAGTCTTGAGCTTGCTCTGGGAGGGGGGTTTCTATTTGCTCTTCCGCTTTTGAATTGGAATTCAATTCTTACTTTAATCTCGATGCAGGATAATTTGATTTTCAAGTAAAATCCGTAATTAAAATAAGCTTCTCCGAATTGATACACAAATATTACAACTGTAAACACGTACCTGAAATTTCAGTTCTAAGGTCCTCAATTTTTTTTTTGTGTGTAGAAACTGGTTTTACCTTTGACATAAATTCGAATTTGAAAAAGTTTACTATTAATTAAATGTAATGTAGACATACCGAGCTGTGTGTGCAAGTTTCTTCGGCAGACTCGCACAGCATAAGTTCATATTGAAGTTTATATTTATCCAAAGAAAGATTCCCTTAAATATAGCTAGCTAAACCAAAACCAAATGTTTTTAAAGATAGTTTTAAAGCTGCAGCCTTCTTCTCTTCTTTATTGGCCATCACAACCGTTTGACGGTCTGGGCCTCTGCGATTAATGCTCTCCAGTCGCTTCTGTTCCATGCGAGCTGGCACCAGTTCGTCACACCAAGCTTGGCAATGTCCGCCAGCACCTGGTCGTCCCATCTTAGTGGAGGCCCCCCCTCTCTTCTCCGCGTTCGTTTAACTGGGCTTCTTCTCCCCTTGCGTCTCCGCCGCTTGCTTTATCTTCCACAGGTCCCCATAAATCCTCCGAAGAATCTTTCGTTTAAACCCGCCACCCCAATCCGCCTGTCATTGTCCATGCTTCTGCGCCGCATTGCAGGACTGGGATGATAAGCGACTTGTATAGGGCTAATTTTGTTCTTCGCTTGAGGTCTCTGTTCTTGAGCTTCCTACTTAGCCCGTAGTAGCATCAGTTTGCAAGAGTGATTCTTCGTCGGATTTCCAGACTGATGTTGTTATCGCTGGTTATCGTAGTTCCAAGCTAGACAAAATCCTCTACAACTTTAAAGTTGTACTCTCCCATTGTAACGGATTGTCCAAGACACAAGGACTTTCTGTCCGCAAAGCAACAGCCTGCTTTCAATGAAAATATATTTAAGGTACTCAACCAAAAATGCTTTGTCAGCTTTTTCGCCCAAAAGTTGGCGAAATGTTTTTGCTATACGTTTTTTTTTTTGGCACAGCTGGATGGCTGAGTTACGTTACCTCCACTCTACTAGAGCATGCTGACGTCATAAATTATTCTTTTTACTTTGGTTGCATAAATTTTGCTGTAAGGTAATTCAAAACTACGTCGACGTTGGCCCAATAGATTAGAAAATCGAGGGAAAGCCACAACAGTTGCAGGTAACTGACACCACAAGGGCAACTTAATGATAGCAATTCTTTGCTTTTTTCTAAACGAAAACAATGTCGCTGATGTTTACCATTATTCCTATTACTTCACAAATGTTTGTTATAGCAAAAAAAAAAAAGAAAAAATAATATGAGAAAGAAAATGCAATTTAATTGAAACGTTGCGAAAGTCTCACATTACAATTCATAATACAATATGTGTGATAATAATAATTCTTTTGCTAGCACAAGCCCTGAACGAATTTCACTGGAAAATAAATTGCTTCGAACAGATGATTACATGCCTGACTGATTAGAGTGTGACAATTGAACTGAAAATTCATTGGCTACTCGTTCCAATCTAATTATACATACTTTTGCTAATTGCTGCTAATTTTAAGTTAATTACAATTTTTATTGTATTATGTAAATTAGAAAAAAAAATGCACAAGTTAGCGCAAGTTTAAGTTATTGTTGTATTGTGTTAACTGGAAATGAGGGAATTTGACTTAATCAATATGTGATAATGGTGTATAAAAATAATATGAATGGGCCGTTGCTCATGTTGGCAATTACAAATATTCTGAGACTTAGCCAGTGAATTTCTCAACAACAAATTTAAATAGGTTTAAAATGACTGAGATATGAATTCTGTCGGAGCTTTTCATACTGTTTTATGCTTGAAACTGTACACAGCACTGTGGGACAGAAATCTCATTTTTTGGGCAAAACTCTGGCATTTCTACACCAGCCTAGCAAGGTAGCTGAAAGGGGCAAGGGCAAGGGGCTAAGAGTAGAGATGGACGAGGGAAGGAAAATTCGTTCCCGTTCCGATCCCGACGGGCTTCTTCTTTTTGGAGATTTTTCAAGTTTTCTATGTTTACTACTGACAACTGTGTGCTATCTATAACAAACCACAATCAAGCAATTCTAACTATTTCTTTGATGTATTCACATCTAACACGATCACGAAAAAAAGCAAACATGATTGCACATCATGCCTGTACACCAGCACAATCTAACAAAAATAGTCGAGTTTTTGTCATCGATTTGTGCTGGATAACACGCTGAAGGATCTGAAACCTTAAAATTTCTTTTGATAATATTTAATCCAATTATATAAAAAATTTCACAAAGTTTTTCCCTGGGAAATATGTAAATTCATAAGAAATTTTATACATTTAGGCTTTTTTTCTGTAAAAGTCTTTATATTTATACACTTGAAAAGTATATTTCCCAAAGTTTTAGCCATAGAAGGAATCATCTCCGACCTCATAAAGTTTATATATTCTTGATCAGCATGACGAGCTGAGTCGATTAGCTTCGTCCGTCCGTCTGTCCGTCTGTCTGTTTCTACGCGAACTAGTCCCTCAGTTTTGGAGCTATCGAGCTGAAACTTTGCACAGAGTCTTCTTTTTACTGCACGCTGCTAATATGTCGGAACCGACCGGATCGGATGACTACTTCTTGTAGCTGCCATACAAATGTTCGTTCGAAAAATGGGTTTTAGTGAGAAAAAACTGGTTTGTTCTCAATATTATCGCTCTCAAACACGGTCATGGGTAATATGTCATGTTTTTAAGCTGATTTGCGAAGTTTGGTCGAAGTCGCTAACCGTTGTGACAAAGCTATTTCAAGTGTATCAAAACTTCGGTACAGACGAAGTTGCTTTTCCTTTTCTCGATTTTTATTGCAATCTCGTCCGAAGTCGAAATTCAAAATCATTCAAAATATTCCGGCAGCTGTTGTATGTTCTAGTTCTGGCTATTAATGATAATGATATGACTTTCATATCACTTAGAAATCAAAAATCGGAGCGACGGCATGGCCGGGTGTGGTGCAGTAGGTAGTGAGTGAGCCTGCTTTACGGGAAGCGTGCGACAATCAGGCCTCGGAACGTTTTTTTTTATTTTGCATGAATACTGTTCCGTATTGATATTTACGAACATATTAATTTGATCTTAAGCTAAGTTCACAGTCAAATGAATTTGTCAAATATGGCGAAAATTTGACAAAATAACTTTGAATTGTGTGTGAACGCCATATTTATTTACAGTCAAACTCGTTTGACGACCGATTTGAGGAGTTTGACAAATCAAGTTTTCGATAAGTTTGTGTGCTGTCTGAACGCAATGTGAACACTGTTTGTCAAACTGTTATCGCATTTGCCGAATTTGATCTTGCATGTCAAATGTAAGGGTCAAACTTATGCCAAACTTGTGATGATTGTCCGAGTATTTTAATTGCTGGGACTTTTGTAAATCAGTTTGGATATCTAGATTTGGTTAAGAATTAGCATAATGGTGTAAGATTAAGTAAAATAATAGGGGAGAATGGGGGTCCTGAACCGCTGGGGGTTGTGAGCCACTGAATATTGGCCACAAAAATAATATATTTAAGCTTTTTGTTTATGTCATGTGTCTCCCTTCTTCTTACCTAACTTTTGGCAAGCAACCTATCAGTCTACACCTTCTTTAAGTTCGTGAAACTGAACTCTACGTTTTTTTTTTCAAAAAATAAAGTTTTTTTTTCATTTTTGACTTGTGAATATTATACAAAAATTTTTCGTAATGACAAATGTAAGTATGAGGGAAATATCTTTGGTCAATTGCCTTTTTGATAGAAATATTTTTTTTTTTGTAACAATTTCTTTTTGGTTATTTGACGTCACCAAAAAAAGTGAGATATGGGGGGGTTGTGAGCCACTTTGAAAAAAAGTCGGTTTTGACTTTTAAAGAGAACATTGCAATGACGGCCAACAAAACAGAGGAAGAACTCTCCGAAGAAGTAAAAAAACATTAAAAAAGGCATTCATTGATATTTCTTAATTCAGAATCAGAGAAAATTTTTCATTTTTTTCATTTAAAAAGAATAATGGCTTAAAAACACGAATTTTTGAACTTTTAGATGGGTGGCTCACAACCCCCCACAAATTTTCGAAATGTCAAGAAATCACTTTTTTTCAATGTGAAATAAAAAACCCAAAATTTTATTTTTAAAACTAGTGATGAGAAAAGTTTTGTGCATCATTTAACTAACTAAAACTATGATCAAAACCCCCCACTCTCCCCCTACAGTTTTGTTATTAAATTGTCAGGTCTGCATGGGTATAACTTAATTTTTGGAATGCGTCCGATACCAATTATTCAAATAAAATTATGGGAACAAATGATTGGGTAGATATTGTCGCAGAGTTCAAAAGCAAGTTTGTGGAAGCGGAGTTGCGGGAAAGTTGTCCACAAATGCGGCCAGAGCAAAGGGAAAATCCGGATTGGATAAGGCGACGTCTTGGAGATATTTAGGAGTGATGAATTTTGTTGGCGTCGCAGAAGGGTCTCAATCCCTTTAAATCTTGAGAACATAAACTCAGGGGAACGTAAGCAGATTAAAATGGCAGACGCAGTCGAAGTGAGCGTTTTCTTTTGTGCCTCTTATTTTTGTTAACGATTTTATGCAAAGAATAATCCATTTTTATCCAAGTCAGTTTTTGAATAAAAAGGAAGCGACAAAGCCAGATATAAATTTTTTCTCATATGGAGTAAAATTTTCTTACTTCAAGAACAATTTTATGAGAACGAAAAAGCTAGACTTGAGTTGATAATGCTGCGTTTTTAAGAACGTTTTAAACTCAACTGGAAAAAACAATTTGATGGATTCTGGATAACGTTATCAGCGGGAATGTTCCCTATTATAGAATAGGGAACAGAACCTATGTCTTTGGATTGGCAGGTAAGGGAAGCATTTACAAGCGCTGGATAAGCTGCTGCTAAGACCATATTCCATAGTATTAGAGAGAAAATTTGCGCTGCCTCTCAATTTTGCTGGTGCTAAACGATAGTGCTAAACGATAGTGCTATCGATAGAGCTCAGCATGTTCTGTCGAAAATATGCATTACGCCTGTCGAAAAAGTAATGTACTACACTTGCTGCTTTTCGCTAGAGAGATAGTAATCGAATACAAACAGACTGCGAACATTCTGCATTACAATTTTAAAAATAGTGTACGCATTCGTAATGGGAATCCCATGACAGTTCGGCTCTGGCATACATCCTTTATAACTAGTAATGCAGGCTGTGGGCACTCCGTTTACAAAGCGGCCATGCTTATGGCAAAGTAAGGCATATTGTATGGGAGTAATTCCTTCATAATGGCACTTTGCGCCGGGGGAAGCGGTGTCGACTGAGTAAATTTTCTCTCTAATACTAATTTCTCCATTACATCGCTGTGCAACAACTTCAACGAACAACAACACCACCCAACTTGGTTTATTTAAGTACTTTTTCGGGCTTGACTGGGAATCGATCGCTGGACCTTCTGGAATGGCGTGCTAGCACATTTTTGCCATTGCCTATTTTTGTAGCCCTACACCAAAACTTCTACTTATACTTTTCTGTCTGTTGGTTGAGTTGAGTAGAATTGCACTTTTAGAACATTTGTGCTCAAAAGTTTTGAGAAAGTTTTCTGTGTATTTTAATTTGAAAGCAACTTATTTTTTAACTTTGTGCGAGAAATAATGAGCAACATTTGTTTTATAAATAAAAATTAATAAAAAAAAAAATAATTTAAAAAGACTAAAGTTTCGGCTCAAAAATAGTTTAAGGGCACAGTTTTAAAGGGTGTTGAATGGTTGAGCCTTAAAAAAAACTAGATTATTTGTGAAATCTACAAATAAGAAGTCCAGCGCTAAGTCATCCATTAATAGGAATGACAGGCCCTTTTTTTGAGTGAGTGTTAAATTAAATGCCTTGCAAATAATTGTCTTGCAGCATCTAAAAATAAATTCTATAAATACCACAATTTGAAGAAATAAAACATTTTAAAATTATATCGTTTATTGTATAATACACGCACTTTGTCCATTTGCTAAATGAAATGATCACGCGCTCATCAAACAACTTGCCTTTATTCTTCGAACATATTAATTCAACAAAAGTAACTTAGCAAACACACACTCACACACCTCCCACATCTTTATATAGGTCATTGTGCGACACACTTGATAACAAAAGAAAATAAAATAAAATAAAATAATATTAGAGACCCGAAAATAATAAAACGTAATTGTGTCCAGTTGTCGTACGGGTCGGTTCCACTAGCCGGGCAAGTCATCCATGTGGCGCTTTCAATGCGACACGCTTCATTAATTTGTTTCAGACAAAAATTCAAAGCCTGAGCACTTGTCAAGCTTAGTTCAAGTTTCGAGTCTCATATGACATACAGCGGTGACCAGCCTCCTCTTAACCTTGATTAGCAGGTTGAATCTTTTTTATCTGCCGAAGCGGCGGTAAATTTCCATTGCAAAAAAATGTTAGTTAATTAATTGAAAAACGCGCAAATTGTCTGACATGTGCCAATTGCAAATTGCACACGTTTCCAGCTGCCTCCATAGTCACACGTAGGCAGTGGACATAAATCGAACAGTGACTGGCAACTGGGAGCAAATGTTTAGTAGTAAAACTCATTTGTAAGTGGTTTCAAATAGCTTGTAAATAACTGGCATGCCATGGGAGAGTGTCAAAGCAGCTTCTGGCTAATTACTGGCTTAATGTAAATGCTCCACTAATTTATAATGAGAGGTTTCTGAACACTTTTGCTCTACTATTTTACTTTGTGTAGGTGCATACGATCTTTATATTATAAAGTTTATAAATCAAAAAGTATTTTCTCTCTAAAAGCTCAAGTTATTGAGATTGTTTTGATTTGGAAAATTCCGATCTATATAAAAGAGACACCGAGTGGCCTTTATAAAGGAGTGTTTGTTTGAGACAGAGGTGGGAGTTTTTGTTTAGATTTGCATAGCTTTAAAACTGAGGGATGAGACAACATAAAAAACGGCCGGACGGAATTTACACTCATAAAAAAATCCCAAAATTCACCCTAAATATTTGAAATTAGCCTATAAAATCCGCCCTAAGGCGATTCACCCTAAATTTAAGCAGAAAAAATTTCAAAATCTTATAATACAGAAACCTTTTCTAAAAAAATTTGAGCCAAAGGGCAAGAAACCTTGAATATCAGAAAACAATTTTGGAAATTCAAAAATTTTTTTCCTAAATCTATAAAATAGTACAAAGGGAACTGGAAACTTAGCGCTGTTGTGATAGTGCCGGTTTTTGCTGCCAAGCTGTTTAGGAATTCCCAAATGATTTTGGCAGCTCTGGCATGGAGAAGTAGCTGTTGGACGCAGCACTAACGGGCAAAGATTGCTGCTGATTTGGTAGAGATACCAATGAAACAGCTGTACGATCAACTAATCTTCTTTCTTGTGTTTCTGTTCTTAAAATATGTCAATAAAAACACGAACAGATAATACTTGAGCTTTTGTTCCTAAAAGCAAAAATGTTACGGATCTTTCATCCGGTTTTGTCGTTTTGAACTTCGTTCTAAAATTAAGTTATTCTTATTCTTTGCATTAAAAACTTCTCTGTAACATAAAGAGAAGAACGCAGGATTTTGGGATGACAAAGACCTAAAGTTGCTATTTTAGATGTTGTTAAGTATTATTGGAAATAAATTCTTTGGGTGTGGGATATATAAGAAGGATGCGCCGCAGGCGAACATTTTTTCGCAAATACCGCGGAATCGTTTTTGTACATAACCAAACTTTTGTGCCCAAAATTTAAAAAAAATTTACTTCGATGGACCGAACACAAAATTATTTCGAGGTCGAACATAGTTATTTTGGTTTGATGGCAAATGCGTTTCGAATTTAGTTTTTTACTCCAAAATAACTTTCTTTGTAGTCTGCCTGCAGAGGTTTTAACTGGTGGCTGATATTATTGAACGAGTTGGACTACGTTTTTTGGAAACATAACATAACCAAACATGTGGAAGTCAATCCGTTCGATTTCAGTGGCAAAGATGCTTAAGTTTAGAAAGAGAACATTATATGGTCCTGCTCATTGGGCGCCATTATGACCTAAGAAATTGAAAGTTGTCTAATATAGTATTGTAAACCCCAATAATTCGGAAAATATCGCGAAATCGATGGATCGCGAACTATGAAGAATTAATGTGAAAATATAATTTGGTGTTTGTTAATTGTTCTTTTATAATTGACACTATAAATTTGTGTTTTTTTCCATGTACCATAGGGTTAAATAACTCATTCAGTATTGATTAAAAAGTATATTCGAAAACAACTTTCAGATTTTGGTCACAGAGGGGTAGAAATTTTTTGCTTTTGGTTGCAGCCCTGAAACTCCGCGCCACCAGAAATTGACGCCCTTCTCCCCCTCCCTTACGCCACTGGTTCAGTGCGACCTAATCTGTGACTGTTCACTTAGTTCGGTGACTGTTCAGCTGTTATAGGCTTTGCGTTTTCATTTGTTGACAAAGAAAAAATTGGCAACACAGCGCGCGCAAAAAAAAGGTCAAAACTGAACGCAACATATTCCTCTGTTAAATTACACACGCTGCGTGTAGAATTCAGAAAGCCACACGCGACGTGTAGAAATGAAAAATCTGAATACAAATGTAGTAAAGTTGAATGCTGCGTGGGCAAAGGCAAAGTCTGCACGACATTAGAAAATCAGCTCATTTCCCCAAATAATTCTACATTCTTTATACAGCAATCTGAATACCACACGGACGGTTTAGGTTACTTAACGTTTGGATATTAAAATCCTGCACGCGCGTGTGGGAAACTCTACACGAAAATGTAGCTCTAAATCAGTACTGAATTCTTTTATTTTTCGTTTAGCAAGCTGGTTGTCACACGTGACTTGTGGTATTTCTAAATGTACGTTTGGATTTACAAAATCTAAACGCTGCGTGTTGAAAATCTTCACGAATCGTGCGCAAATTTCTGTTGCCTGTATATAAATAGCGATTGCGTTAAATTAGAACTTGAGAATTACAAGCAAGCAAATATTGGATTGTGACTTTAGCAGATTCAATTATTAATAGTATACGCTTTCACATAGATTTTGAGGTTTTGGTCATAATCGGATGACTATATCTTATAGCTGTCATAGGAACCAGCGGTCGAAAAGTGGGTTTTATTTAGAAAAATTGTTTGTTTTAATGCTGGCGTTCTTAAACTCTGATGTATTAAAACATTTGCAAGGGTATAAAAACTTCGGCAAAGACGAAGTTAGCTTAGCCTTCTGGTTTTTCTGTGTTTTAGTGTATGTCAACTCTGAATTAAGAAAGCTTTTTATTCAAAATGTCTTTGATCAGAAAAACACAGCGATGAAAAGTGGGTCACTTACGATAACGTGAAGCGCAAACGGTCGTGGTCGAAAAGCGATGAAGCTGCCCAGACGGTGGCCAAGCCTGATTGATTGGCCAGGAAGGTTCTTCTGTGTGTTTGGTTGGATTGGCAGTGAATCATCTACTATGAGCTGCTCCCCCTATGGCCAAACGCTCAATTTGGACCTGTACTGCCAACAACTGGACCGCTTGAATGCAGCACTCATGCAGAAGAGGCCATCTTTGATCAACAGAGGCCGAATTGTCTTCCATCAGGACAACGCCAGGCCACACATCTTTGGTGACGCGCCAGAAGCTCCGGGAGCTCGGATGAGAGGTTCTTTGCATCCACCGTATAGTCCGGATCTCGCACCCAGTGCTTACCACCTATTTCGTCCATGGTGAACGAGCTTTGTAGTCGGAAGTTGGCCACAAGAAGCCTGTGAAAATTGGCTCTCCGAGTTTTTTTGCCAATAGGGAAGCGAGCTTCCATAAGAGGGGCATTATGAAGTTGGCATCTCGTTGGGAACTCGTCATCGAACAAAACGGCGCATATTTGACGTAAATCGCATTATTATAACCAATTTTATGAACAATTGAAAATTCAATAAAAATACCGCAAGACTTTTTTTTTGACAAACTTATATGAAAGAAGAGAATGTTCTTATAACCCCGCTTTTAATTATGAACATTTTAGTGTTTACTGATATTGGTTTTATAAATGTTAGGTTTAAATTTGCGATACATATCTTTATCATATCAATAACTTGAAGTTAAATTGATCTGCGTGCATAAAATAGTGGTTGCAAACTCTGCATTCAGAATTTGGTTGTAGTCTCTGTGATCTAGGTGTTCATGCAGACAAACGGACAGTCAGACGGAAAGGGCTTTATCGACTCTTTACTTTATACACTTGAACATACATACATTTGTACAACACTCTTTTTGCTCTACGAGTAACAGGTATAAAAATAATTTACTGCTTTTCTAGAGCTGCAGGCTCATTGCCAATTTTCTCTTTCAAATTTACAAAAGTTTAATTAACATGATTAATATTTTAAGCCTCGCTAAGCCCATTGTGGCCGAAAATAGATTAAATCTTTGACTTGTGTGCAAACAATTTAAGAAGGGACGAAAAATTCCACTGGGCCTATCTAATTACATGGCTGTCTCTATGGTTCTGGCTAAGAAGTCAATGCTTGGAGGGCGTCACCTGTTTGTAGCTGTGTTCTCGACCATTTTCATTTCAATACACAAACATACCTACTTTTATATGTACTTATGCTTATGTGTTTATGGGACACGTGCCTTTGAGCACAAACCAGTAGCGTATCCGGCTAAGAGCATAAAAATAAACATGTTTCTGTACATGACCCAGAGTAGTATAAAGGGCCAACCTAAGGGCGAAAACATGTGTCGACCACAAGAAAATAAATAAATAGCATACATTTAATTTCCGTTTGCCCCACAATGGGCGAGACAAATAGACAGGCACACTCTCGAGCTTGTCAAGGAATTGAATTTGAGAAAAATTTGCTTTTTTGGCATATTTCATTTGACAAGAATCAAGGTATACAGACATTCAAAACAACCATCAATCAGACAGAAACGTGCTGGGAAAATGAAACAAAGTTTGTTCTTAGAGCCAAAGACAAACATTAATTAATTGGTACAACATAACATCAACAAAGGGAAACTTTTTGCAAAGCAATTATTTTTCAATTTAATGTGGGAGAAGAGAACAAAATGGCCGCAGGACAATTGCTTATTACTGCTTGAAATTTAAAGATACACAAATTTGGGTCAACAATAATTGCGGCGACCTCGTCAAAACGCCAAGGTCAATGGTTAAGTGTGGCACACGCTTGTTTTTAGCACATTAAAAATGTGATTATGAGAATGGCAAAGCCCAAAAAAGGAGGCGTCTGACAGGCAGAAAAACAACAGAGCTATTGCTGCTGCTGTTGCTGTAGGCCCAAAGTGTCATAAACACACACGCACACAGGCATAATTAAAGGCTTTAATGCCAAGCTTGGTACGGAGATACTTGCGAAAAGTGTGCGAAATCTCTGCACATTATTTCGTCGATAGCAAGTGCGAAATAAGGCGCTCATCTCTAGTTGTTTTGTTTTCAAATTTAACTTGGCGGGAAAATTTAAACTAATTAACAGCGAATAGTTATGGTGGCCCTTAATAATGCAATAGTTGCTACAATAGCTTTATGTGATTTGTAAGAAGCGGTACTGAAGGCACCTAGAATTCGGCAGTGTTAGGTTAATCCTTACTTGCAGTGAAGATCCAAGTGGAGGCAGATGTAAAACGTAAATAAATCGCAAATAAATAAATCGTTTGTAGGTTTATCGTAACCTTTATTTGTAATTTTTCAATAATTTGCTCCAATAGGCAATTGGTGCTCTTTGGACACGACTAGGGAAAGGGCTGAATCGACTGTTTTGGCCATGGCATCTCGATGTTATGTACTTATAATGCAACGGCATAGATTAGAAGATGTTGTCCACGACTTGCGGCGACAAAGAAGTCCCTAGTCTAACTTTTGAAAAGTTCTGCAGCTCATCCGTACGACATACGGAATCGCCGTCGTTCACAATTGAATCATCTTGTGCTGGGCCAAGTTCCTCTCGTATGAGGAGCTAAGGTTCTTGAATAGAGAATCAGCACTTAATTGTTTATATGCATGGCATAGGCACACATTCCTTGTGCCGACAAGCTGGTCAAAAACGACATGAGTGGAGCTAACTGCCTATTTGCCTATTTGAGTTGCGATGGATACTTCACCACCGCTTTCACTCTTGGCGTGCTTAGGGCTCCGCCAGCGTACGCTGTCCTTTAACGAAGCCCAAGGCGCGTTGCAATGATATCCTACCAAAAATAATCAATTGAGAATAGCATCATTAAACTAGGGCCACCTTCTCCTCCATTGAAAAGTTGTTCCGCCTTCTTAATGTTCTTGTATAGTTGTCCTACTCATTATAAAACTCCGCGCCACAACACTTGTATGTATATGTGTGTCTACCGCCACATGTAGTGTGTTTGTAGAGACGAAAAATATGTTTTACATATATTTCACACCTTCGAAATCATCACTCATCGCGTGACTATCGGGCGTCTATCGCGTGACACGTTGACGTCGGGTGGCAACGCTGTGATATCGATATGTCAATTTCGCGCGTGAACTCCATACCAACTCACGAAACAGCAACCTGCGAAATCCGTGCGAAATCATTTTTTTTATATGGACTTTTTCATTTCGCGGGTATTTCGCGGGTATCTCCATACCAAGCAACCAAAAATATATAACTTTATTTAATTTTACACTTACTTGGGCTGTGGAAAATGATCGCTTTTGTTGGACGCCTGTCGGTGTAACCAAAAGCGTTTGCTCACTTTCACCCGCATTTTGAATGGCCAAACGTTGCGCTTTTTATGGCGTTCAGGTTTCTGACCACTGCCACGCCCACTTCCACTTTTGCGCCTTGTGAAGGATCTGAGGGAAATCGCGCTATGCCCCACACTGTTGCCTTGAGGGGAATGCGTGTTGTTGTTCTCAGAACTGTGACTGCTGCGGCGTAGGCCGTGAACACGTGTTGCAGCAATTTTGATGGTAATGTTTTTAAATGGTTTTATTTTTGATAATTATTATCACAAATTCACAATTTTCCGGCACGTCTTTTGTGTTCAGTTTGTACGTCACTCAAATTACGCATACGCACTGTTGGCTCCGAAGCTTAACAAGTGAATGTGGGAAAAAAAGGGAAAACGTTTGCCTTTGTCACTTGAAGTTCATCCTGATGCGCACGCAGAGTGGCGCTGAATAAAAAATACGTCATGGATTAATAATGCAGAGTCGCATTATCCAAAAATATATTTGGCATGGACACGACACGAGCGCTAAGCTCAATTGATTAGAAATCAATGAATCAATATTAACTTAGTTTGGTCTGAAATCATTGGGCACAAATAAGTTCACGCAGAGCACGCCTCAGCAGTTCGGGGTTTGGAAACTAATTTGGATAAATAATCCTGCAGTAAGCTGACACATAATTAAAAAAAATTTACCCTTTGAAAATGCCCTTTCTGACCTCATTTTAATTTATGCCAGGCCAGTATGCGGGTGCTAAGGGATTGGCTGGACACAAGCGACATGTGGATGGGTGTGAGAGATATGTTTACGCACAGCAGACACGTGACCTTCGTTCAAATAAAAACAGAATTGCTAATAATATACGTATCGTCCAGCCATAAGCGGAAATTGCTGTCATAGCCAGGTCAGGGATATAAGGAATATGCATCAATGCTCACTGGTATAAAAAATACAGCTCAATTAACTTTTTATGCTAATAAATCATGTAAATTCCCAGAATGCAAAAATATTTGGATTGATAAATCAATTAAAATCAACAAACACAGTTAATTTAATTAAATTGAAAAGGTTATTCTTGAAGTTGTCCTTTAAAAAAGTTTAAATGGAATATTTTCATTCAAACACAGAGAAATAAATCAATCTAAAAATAAGAATTTAGTCTCGAAAACTAGATGAAACGGTGTGTAAAGTCAGCAGAGACTAGATTATCTCAACCCTAGATTGTATTCTGAATTGAAATTTAAATTCAAAATTTTGTTCGCGATTTTTTTAGCTAGGTTAACGTCAAGGTTACGTGCTTATTAAAAACAAACAAACACGAATTTTTGATTTTCCAATATAATTTTGGATAATGATCGTTTATACTCGACTTTAAAATGAATCATGTTGGTTGGTTTGGGTTTTGTTGAGTCCACTAAATTTTCTTCTTTCTGCAAAACTTATAAAAATGTTAATTTAAAACCGCCAACTCAGGTCCACGGAGAACTGAACACGTGGCATGACAACTTAACTCGCTGCGCCATCGCAGTCACTTTTTAAGCCACCAGTCACAGTAAAAGCTCTCAGATGGAAAAAATATCGACTGTGCCTTAGAACGGTTGTCGACATCCCAGTATGGAAATGGGTCAAATAATTATATGGATATCATAAAATTTTTCAAATGAAGCTTTGCAGAAAACTGTGCAAGGGTTGATAAGTTCAGAGACGATAAATCTTGTTTTTGAGATTTCCAATCAAATTTTAAAAAATTCTATGTTTTTATACCCCTTTGAGAGGTACATTGAAATTGTTCGGATGTTTGTAACGCATAGAAGAAAGCTTTTCCGACCACATAAAGAATATATTTTTCTTAACAACACGAGGGGGTGGATATATTTTGTCATGTCCGTCCGTCTGTTTCTATGCTATCTTCTCCGTCATTTTTAATTCTATCTTAACACAAAGTCTATTAGTACGCTGCACATTTGTCGAACCTGGCCAGATCGGATTGCTATAGCATGTAGCTGCCATAGGAACCATCGGTCGGATAAGTAGTCTTAGTGAGAAAAACTTGTTGTCTTCAACGCAATCGTTCCCAAACCTCGTATATTTATAAACAACTAGCTGAACCCGCAGCGACTTTGTCCGCGTCCAAGATTTTATATACTCTATACACCCTCTCCTCCTCTCTCTTGTTAATTGTTATTTCTTTCTAACACATGTCTCTCATAGCAGCTATCATCTGTCTTAGAGAGCCAAGATAAATTCATACAGCACATAACTTATTTGTGTGAGTGTGAGTCGTTCCCTCTCTCACTCTCTCTCGCGCTCTTAGCAAAACAACTTAGTCCACCATATTGTCTGAGCGCCTCAGTTCACTTATGTGGCCCATACAAACTGTTCTTTGGCGTTTTCACCCACTTCGCTATCAAATTTTCCAAATTTTCTTTCTGAGTGCGCGCCTGCATAACTAAACGAAGGTCTTTGCCAAATCTTAGATCTCTAGGATAAGCAGTTTTGGCTGAGGTTTGATAATATGTCAGTCAGTCAGTCAGTCAGTCGGGCCTACAGATTTATAAGTATAGATTTCAAAAATCGTCAAAAGCGAAAAAAATGGAAAAAAGGGTTTTTAAAAACCTGATATCGCAGGTTTGGTTTATCGGACAGGTCTCAATTTGATATTGGTGAAAAGCATTTTACTGTAAGTATCTGCTGAAATTATAAATTTATTAATTTTAAAATTATTTAATAATATTAGGTAATTGTTGCTAAATTTTATATATAATTTTTCCTCAGTGTTAACCATCATGTTGTAGCTCTCAAACACAACTTAAATTACGCTGTTTTTAAAAAATGGAGCCTTTTTATAGTTTAAAAGATATTAATTCTTAAAGTTACAAGGTGTGTTTCAAAAGAGTGCCCCGACAACAATTTCCGTTCCAATTTTCCTATAGCTTTGAACTCCTTTTATTTTAAAATTTATTTGAATAAATGGGGAGGCGCACTTGCATATCTCGGTGTTTTTGCTCGTATCTTATATTGGTATACAAATAGACAGATATTGGCCTTCTTATATTAAGTCCTAGTTCAAGCTAAAAATTGTAGCTCTGCATTTTTTCGCGGTTAAAGAGGAGGAGGAATATCCCAAATCTGGACCAAACTTATCTGGGTACAATATACACCTCATACGTGCCAAAAATTGTGGCTCTTATGTTACAGTCTCTGAGATCAACGCGTTCATACAAGAGACAGTTTTTCGCTCTAAAGATGGACGAGGTGGACTTTTCAAATCTAAACCAACTCGATGTGGTACTTACACCTACATACATCAAATATTTGTGGCTCCACCTTCTCTACCTTACAGTCTCCAGATCGACCGTTACACAACAGACAGACGGACATGCAAAATCGACTCGGCTGTTGATCTATCAAAATATATATACTTTTGGGTCGGTGCTTCCTTCTGCCTTACATACATTTGCACAACTTCTGATCCCCTTTTTCCCATTTTTATAGAACAGGGTATAACAAATAGGACACACCCTTAAATGGCCGCAGTCAGTTTTAAAGCTTTTCGATTCAAACTTGGCACGTATGCGTTTATATTTAACAAGCTTTTTTAAAATGTCAACATCTGCGTGTCCGTATATATCATACAGCTGCCATACAATGTATGCTTAAATAATTTTGTTGTGGATTAGGGTGACCATAGTTTTGCGTCAATTACACTACCTTTATACAGCTGAATGATATAGACTCCGAATTAATACGGAATTCCAAAATCAATGCAGACCGATCTATAAACATACCCTTAGAACTGTTCACTCCCGGATGCCAAAAGTTGACACTTTAATCGCACTCCTTCGTTTGAAAAATGGCTCACCCAAATTAATTTTAGTCAGTTTTAGACCTTTAATTTTCTGTTAAGATGTAGTTAAAATCATATTTAAATTCGTTTGTGCTACGAGGTGGGGAAATATAAAAAACTAACGACAAGCTGTAAAGTTCTTATATACAAACAACAATCTTGGTAAATAAGACGTCCGTCTTGGAAAAAGCCAAGAAAGTGCGTTTTAACCCTTCACTGAAAAAATAGATAGAAATTCTTAAAACAATATAAAAGCTATGATCCTATGGTTCACATAAAAGCCTTAGGTTCGACAAGCGTACCCAACCTCTAATGTAAAATTTAATGGAGTTAATATGCTCCAACAAAAGCACTGGAACACATCCTATGTGTCAACCCCCTGGACATCCAAGCACGCCTCACTGCACACAGGGCTGCCCAACGTCTTTGCGCGGCAGGCACCATGGCGCTACAAAGCTATGGACACAGCACAGTGGGTAGAGAGATCAAACGTAGCACGGACTACATGATCCCAAGAACCAACTTTACAGGCGCATCAGCATTACTGGGACCAGGAGACTGGCGTACAGGACTGGCTCAGAAAGCAACGCACCTTTTCACGGACGCCTCAGGAGTCGGAGCCGCCGTGTACTGCAAGGAACCAGAGTTAAGACTCTAATACAAACTGCCAAACCACTGCACTATATACCTACATACCTATCTCCCTACAGACGCTATACAGCAAGATGAAAGAAGGCTGCAGAATCTCTAAAATTATGTGCAAGAAGACAGACAAAAAACTAACGCACTACAGCTCCAAAGAGACTGCAGACTGCTTATACATAGGCATATTAACTGGTCACTGCCTAGCCCAGCCCCCGCGATAAAGCTAGGCATCACGACAGCAGACACCTGCAGGAAATGTAAGGAACCTGGAGTAGCAGAAACTCTAGAACACCTCATATGCAGCTGCCCAGCAATCGCCACGACAAGACGAAGAGGCGGCCAAGAGTTCCCCCAAACAACTATTGACATTTGCTTAAACGTCAAAGATCCTCTACGATTTCTAAAGGAAATGGTACCCTAAAAAAAAGCACCCGGCCTCACTAAGGACCGTAAGGTCTATGTGTGGCCCCCCTACATGGGGCCAGCCGGAAATACCTACCTACCCTAATATGCTTTTTTAATTGATCAAAGAAAAGTCTTTTAAATATTTCTCCCCCTGAGTAACTGCTATATTAAATTTAACTCAGGGTGCGTTCACACACACAATCAGGCATTGTTACCATGCAAACATTAGGCTTGTTCAGCAGAATAATTGATCCCTGAGCAGGTATCAGAAAAAATTTTGTATCTAGTAGTTTTTGCTGTTGGAGGGAGCAGTATCACTTTAAAGTAGCATACTTTTTCTTTGATACATGCTCCTGTATCAAAATGGCTATTTTGATGCCGCATCACTCGAGTTCAGTAGGAATTATTGCAAATTTATACTTGATCATGGAGCAAGTTGTTCTGCTGAACACGGTCATTTTGTCGGGTTTCTTATCTCTCTCGTCAAAATCTGCGTTTGATAGTTTGAGGTGTGAGTCTGCCGATAGTTCGGCTATTTACAAAACAAAACACTAGTATCTTTTTAAAATAAATGGGAAAATTTATGTGGTTTGTTAATTGCGCTATTTAAATCGGTTGAGGTGAATAAAGCTTGGAATTACACAAGCTTTTGGCTGAATCCTGGACTGAGATGCGCGCGTAACACGAGTCGTCTAAAACGTCAGTCCCATCGTGTTTCCAGTACAAGGGAACCGGGTTCGAATCCCAGCAATGTAAGTAAAAGTTTTGTTATAATTTTATACCTCTCCCTTCAGAGTATCAGAATTCATCTCCTCCACTCTCCAACACAAAACCACTCTTGGTAAAAAATATTATTTGTTTAATTCGTTGTTTTTCGGAATAATAAAATAATTTGGGAACCAGCTGCAGCAGGCACGCACAAATTAAATTTTTTTGTGTGAAACGTTTATCCCGAGAAGAGACTATTTTGGAAAACGTTTACTCCCCTCAAAAAATGTTACGGGGAGATATTTTTTTCGAAGGGGGGAGAGAATGCGTTTGTTTTATAATATCGCCGGGGGGAGGAAACCCACCAAAAAAAATGTATTTTTTTTTTTTTTTTAAAAAATTTTTTTTTTGTTGGTGCCGGTTGTTTTTTTTCATTTTTTTAAAAAACCCACCCCAAGCCCAGTTCCTTTTATAACTTTCTAAAATCTGTTTGCAACCTACCAATTCCCAATTTTAAATATTTCTTTAAGAGATAAGCTTTACAAATTTCCACTTAAGCATATCTATGCTGTGTGCGCTAACACATTTCCCATGTTAATTGCTAATTGATTAAGCCTTTTTCAGTTATAGAAATAACACATTAGTGCCTAGGGTCATTGCTACGACTTTGTTAAGGAAACCATCAAAAGTTTGCCTTTGTCTCTTAAACCAAACTTTCGCAGACATCTTACTAGTCCAAGAAAGTTGGTTTGCCCCTCCGGCAAAGGAATGTCGAAAAGTTACTTTCATTTGTGTGGAAAAGTTTTTGGTAAAAAGCGAAAATGAAAATTAAGTTAAGGGATGTGTTTTGACATTCTACATGCATACGGAGACACATAAACATTGTTGAGTTATAAACATAAATATTTAATAACTTTTCGGGCAAAGTCAGCACAAGCTTAAGAAACCCAACACAGTCGGATATGTGTGCGTGTGAATGATAACATGTCAGACTTTTTGTTGCCTACTTTGCTGGGCTCGCCTGCTTATGAAATATTTTCATTTCCTTTAAATGCTATGTCCAACATTTCTTAATAAAGATGATGACCCACTCGCGTGTGTAGACCGCATTGTTAATGAAATATCATTCAATTTATTAAGGATAACAAAATCCCCACAGGTGCATCAACTTTGAACTTCACACAACAAAAATACACAGTGAATAATTAATCAACCTATAGTGCAGCTACCAGACCCCACTTAATTATAGAAAATCTACGCACAGATTAATTACACGCATTTTTCTACATGTATTTATTTTTGTCTGCTACGCTAATGATGAAAAAGAAAGAAAGGTAATAGGAAACTTGGGAAATCTTGAAACTTGATAAGTATTTTGGGGTAAGCTAAATTATTGCGTGAACTTCATTTGTTTTCAATAATTCCACCATAACTTTAAACAAAGGTTCTCACTTTGCTTTTGTTTAACTTTTTTTTTTAATTATTGTCTGCCACTTGGTTTTAGTTTGTTTAGTTTAAATTTATATCGACACTCGCTCTTCCGCACGTCCGTTTCAAACGAAAGTTGTAAACTGAATAAATCTGTGATGCCGTCGCTATGTTCCTAGTCATGTACCGGTTGCTGCGGTTGCTCGTCGTCAGAGGCGTCGGCGTCGTTGTCATTGCCTCGCTTATCGCAGCTGTTGTTTTTCGGTTGAATGCCGCATTGAAAGCAATTGAATGGAACACTGTCAATAGGCTTGTTGAATGCTACTCTCTCGCTCGCTGGCTTTTGTCTGTTTTGTTTTCCCATATTCCAGTGACCAAGTACGGAAAAGGCAAACTGTGAAGAAACTTGAACTTGAACGTGGTGGAGGCCTGTGAGGGCCCTTACAAAAAATAGTACATAATAAATAAAGCAACTAATAGACCTTGACTTAAAAACTTTGAATGAGATACTTCAATTACTTAAATTAGAATTTAATGATGGTGGCACCCTATTCAGCTGTAAGATATTGTCAACCGGTTTTGATCTAAAAATGTCATAAGAAGGAAATTGTTATTACATATTCCTCGTAAAATTTATAACAAAGTCGTGAACAGTTGATATACCTTTGTATTTATAGAGAACTGGCTTAGCTTTTGTTTCTAGGTTCATCGAAGCGGACCCAGATCTGAACCTCCCAAATTGTTTACCTCACAACCCGGACCCTCTCTGTTTAAAAAAAAGGTTCAGTTCAAAGAATAACTTTAGTCAGATAATTTCAATAATTTCATTGTGTTAAATCAGCGCATTATCATTTTAAAATCATATTCAACTTTTAGACTTCAAGAAGAAGATCAAGAACAGGTCAAGTTGTTAAATCGCAAAACAAATTCAAAAATTGATATGCATAAAAGGTGGGGCAAGCTTTTCATTTTAAATTCCAGACACTTTTTTAAGGCGTGGTAGACAACGTGAAAATGAAAACTATTATGAATGAGGTTCATTCTTGAAATGGTTAACCTAAGCTGGATATATTCTGCTGCATATGTATTTAACAAATCAAAAATGTTCACTTGAAAAATTATTTTTCTATATTTAAGAAAATCAGTCAAGAAATGAAATCGCATTGAAATTTAGAAATAATTTCTATATTCAAATATTTTTTTTTTCTGAATTTTAGTAAATTTTTCTTAAAAATTAATTTTTTTCCAAAAAAAATTTTTTTTGGAATTTGGGACGATTTAATTTCTTGAATGATTTCCTTAATTACACAAGTTAACACGATTTTTCGTCTTCCACAATTTGAATTTATTCTTTATGTAAAATCACGCACTGAATCCGAATTAGGAGTTTAATCTCAGTAGAACAGATTTCGAGATAATCCCAAATTACCGACTTTTGCATTTTTCACTTTATTACAAATATCTCAATATGAAATAACTTATGAACAAGTTATATACACCCAATTAAAGCTAATAAAATTATCTTTGAATTATTTTTACATAATTGTATTGTCAAAATTAAAGTGGGGATCTCCACGATTTAAGAATCCATCAAGCAATCTTCAATCTCCCAAAACTTGGGCATGTTAAGTAATGGATCCGGTCTAAGAACCGAACCGTAGACTTTACAAGAGGTTTGATCTTCGGATCTTAGAACCTTCTCCATAATTTAAAGAGGTTTGTAGTCTTGGTTTCTCTGCGTAAAAAAATGATTTTAGCTATAAGTTAAACGAGCATTGTACATTCCACAAAAGATTTTAATGAGTTACTTACGTCTATAACATGGTCTTGGTATTCATGTAAGGCCGAAAATCTAACACAAAATCCAAACTTATCATTAAGAAGAGCTTCCATGTTTCATAGGTACAGGGTAAAAAAAACAAAATATATAAAAAAATTTTTTACAAAATATACTCTTTGCCCCCCTACGGGGACACGATTCAACGACCTCGACGTTTTCTAAGCGAATGTCTAGTCCTCTCAACCGCGGCCCTTGTTGCTCTCCGTGCAGAAGAATGCCATCAAAATGCCATGCATACATTCTCAACTTTGGTTTCGACGCCATGTATTGCTTACGGCTTATAGTCGAGTGGGTTAAGGTGGCGTTGTCCGTGTGGTCGTTTCGGTTTTTTGGCTTTTTGGCCGCTTTGTTTTGTTTTTGTTTTTCACCCTCTTTTTTTTTTTTTTTTTTCTACTTTTTTCAATACCAAGTTTTACCGTATTGAGTGACTAAAAAACTTAAAAAATTTTTTTTTTTTTTAAACCCATAGAGTTAACCCCTCTCCGTATTTTCAGAATGATCTGTAGTGAGTAAATCAGAGCTGTTTAAAACCCGTTTGAGTTTAACCCCCCCCCGTTTGTTACCCACCAATTTTTCGCTCTGGAGACCGAACCTGAAACGGGGCAGATCAATTTTTCTTCCCGAACCTGAACCGGAGCAAAAAAAATGTAAAGAGTTTTTTTTTTCAAAGAGTCTAATAAATACATGCTTTAAGAATGATTTATAAATTAATTAATAGTTCTTTACCTTGTTAATCTTCTATTGAAGATGAAAAGCAATCTTTAAAGTTTTGAAAAAACTATCATTGTTAAGAACTTAACAATGATGAATTTGTTGTATTACCTATTCCTACAACACAAGTATTAGTCTGGTGCACTTTTTCCTATCGTATATTATTTTTATTGGGCGGGCGATAACAGCTCCTCCAACAGAACAAATTCTAATATTTTAAATTTGTTGAATGATAGAGTCAGTAATATATAAATTTAAAGTCTTCTAAGTGTCTTAACTGAGGGGAGAGAATTTCCCCCACTAATACAGAAGGGCCGAAATGGGTGCACACACGTACACAAAGTGTTCTGTCAATTGGGCATTGTCTCTTGTTGTCAGTTTTTTCACATGTGCTGCCTTTGGAGTTCCCAAACAGTCACAGAAAAGCTGATATGAGATAACCTCTGCCGACTTGCAGAAGATAGGCAAAGCCTGCTAATGCTAGAAGCTGGAGGTTCTTGAAACAGCTGTACACAGTCGACCATCTTCCTTTGTGGTTCTTTGGGTCTTGTTTTAAAAGTTATGCATAAAGTTATTCACAGACTATAATATAAAGACTCCAACCACTGTTACTACACAAAAAAAAAAACAGGTCAATATCAATTTGATATGGGCTGGTTAATTTGATATTTTTACAAATATCATTTTTTTCATAGTGATAGAGATCATTAGAAAAGATTAAACGGATATTTTATTTATTGCGAAACTCTCACAATGGGAAAGGAATGTATAGAAAATGCGAATATGAAAAAGACAGATAGAGCTGCAAATCGAAACTTCAAGCAACGTAAAGATTCACGAAGATAAGTAGGCTCACTGCCATGTGTCCACACGCATGCCTGATAGCTTAGTGCGGTAAGATGCCATGCCAATTTGTGACGTGCAGGTGGTCCCGAGTTCGATCCCCAGTCAAGGCGGGGTCAAGAAATTATAAATTCGTTCTTTTTCTGTTTCTATAAAACAATAAAAAATAGTACTTAGCTAAAACAAAACTTAGTAGTAGTATTGGCTTGCCATGTGTAATTAATTTTTTCGTTGCGTAATGATGAAATTATAAAATATCAATTTAATCTTAAAAATATCATTTTGATATGGCCGAAAAGTTCACTTTTATATTTTCGAACAGGTCAATTTCAAGTTTGTCATATCGGATTTTTATTGATATGAAAAAATATAATATTGAGCCCCAGATCATAACCTTTTTTTTCTGTTTACGTTTATGCTATGCTTATTTTGCAAAATCATTTCATGACATGGGTCAGAAAGTGCGTGCATAAACACCATTTCATGAATTCGACTTACACACGAAAGTTGACTATGAATTCGGCGTCAATTCATGAAATGCCGAGACGGAGGCAACTTATCGTTGCGTTTATGTTGTCAGATCTTTTGTTTTCTCATATGCTTGCTGGTTTTATGAATTTACAAAAGCTGCATAAACAGGAACAAATTTGATTTCGCAAATTGAAGAAATCGGGAATTTTATAGCATAAACGTAGTATGTGATATCCTATGCGGACAATCGCTTAACACCACTCAAAATTGGGAAGCAAAGTAAATTTTATCTCTAATAGGCTAATCACACTGAGCACATCTAACATCCAACATCCTGCCATCTTTGTAGCATGTTCCTTTTAGACATCGACCCACTTAACATTTTTACAAAGCAAAAGCTTAAAAATGTTGGTATAGCAAATGGTTATTAAGCATTTAAACTCAGGATGTTGGATGTTAGATGTGCTCGGTGTGATTAGCCTATTATGCTCATTGCTCTACGAATAACTGTTTTGAAGCCTGCTAAAACGTTTGCTGATCAACGCAAGCTTTAAAACTGTATTTGAAATAAAATTTATGATTTGCTCAAGTTCTTAATTTTCTTACAAGTTTTCTAAATAAAATTTTTGCTGAACCCCGGTTCGAACCCGAACCTAGGTTCAGCGACCTTCTGAACCCGCTCCGTGAACCCGAACGCAAAAAATTTCTCGGGTTCGAACCCCGGAGTGAACCCCTGCCGATTTGTAAGAGGTTTGCAGCCCTGATGTAAATATTATTCCCATTTTATTTTACATAAACGATACTAAATATAGGTATGCCCGTGATAGAATTTATCCACTTTTTCTTTTAAAATTTAAAATTGTTGTGTCCATGTTGATCGAACTACTACACACAATTGGTTTTCCCCTGGTAAAGTGCGTTATAAATAATTTAGGAAAAATATTAAAAATTTTCTGTCTATATAAACTTGTAGGAAATACAAAAGTAAGTAAACTTTGTCAGGTCGGGAATGAAATATTACAGTAGAACTTGTCTGTATTTCTAATTTGTTTAATTGTACTTGTTTTTCTATACAAACGACGCAAGTTAATTCCAAGAATTTCCATGAAAAAGTGATTTGAAAAAAATCATATTGAGAACCCATTTAATATTGAAACCCAAAAGCAGTTATTATGCCCTACAAATACTTTAAATTTAGCTTCATGACAATTAACAAGTTACTAAATAAAGACGATAATAAAAATGTTGTCGTCACTAAAAGAAATCTCCTTAAGTAAACCAAATAAAAACAGATTAGCTATCTTAAGCAGTTAGCGAGTCCCTCAAAAAAAGCCATAAAATATTTACGCAGGCAACGAATCAAAGCAAATTTAAAGCAAAGTAAATGTTTATTTATAGAAGTCAGCACATGATAAGTCCCCAAGAAGTCTAAGCTTGAAAGCAAAATGTCCTACATTTTTGCAACAAAAAAAAATACTTCTATAAGCAGACAAAAGGCGAATTTGCAAACATTTCCAAGTGTTTGTGTTGTGTGTGTGTGTGTGAGTGTCGCTTAGTGACTTGTGTCTCAATTTTGTCAATTTCTTTGCATTTTCTACTCAATTCCCCAAAGTGTTTATTGAATACACAAAACAGAGGGATAGAGGATAGAGTCGCCAGTGCTCAATATTAAGCTGGCAGTCGGGGCGTATGCGCATTATTATGATTATTATAATCTAAATTTTTTTATGCTTGCACGAGCTGTTTGAAAGTTAAGCGGTCTTAAAATGGGACTTTGCGCTACTTTTGTTATTACAATTTCCTTACCCACATCCAAATATACAATGAGATTTTTACAAATAAACACATAAAAAAGATTTTAGATTTACGAGCATAATCATAAATTTTATCAAGCTCACTATTTTACATAATCTGTAAAAATTTGGAAATAAATTTCTTAGTTTTTAATTTTGTTTTTTTATTATTTTTGAGAATTTTCGTTGAAACCCTTTATAATTGAAAACGTGCATTGGATATTTATAAAACTTTGTTGGCAGTCTATTTAAAGATTGCACTTGTGAGCAATAAACTTTATTCAATATAACGTAAGCTTGTTATCTCTTAGATTTTATAATGACTTATTAACATACCATTGTAATACGAAGATTGTGAGTATGTGACGGAAAAGTTCAAGCTCTTGTCGGTGAATATGATTAGATATTGTATTCGAGGCAGGTGCCAGACAAGTTTTATCAACTAGAATGTCTGACAACAGGTTGCTGCAGTTGAGCATCATGAATCTATTGTAGCTTAAGTTATTAGTTGCAGAATTTACAATGCAGTTTTAGTTTATTCACACATAAATTATTTCATATACATATTCTTGTAAACCGGAAACTGTACAGACCCCAAACTGAGCCTGCTTGGCAACAAATAAGTGCATATTCATTTTGTTCGAAATTCTTAGCTGAAAACCCACATGTACATGGGCCCTTAACCACCAACTAACAGCCGTCAAACCAATCACCCCCAACCCGACGACTTTGACAAGTTTCCGCAAAACTGCCATAGCCACACCTCGACACCAAGTTCTAGGTTTTGTTGTTATTGTTGTTTCTCTTTCACTAGTCAAATGGATCACGTGGGTATTGTTTGGATCAAACAACTTTTTTATGCTTCAATTAATGGCAACACCCTTCATAGAAAGTGTCAAGACCAAGGCCAATAAGCAGATGTGACGTTTTAACTATCGAATAATGTGCATTTTGCTGTTGTGTATGTGTTGAAAATTAATTAATCCATCTTTTAATTTAATGCAATTCGGATTAAAGCATTATTATTATATTTTCAATTTCTGCCAGAACAAACTTGTTATGTTCGATAGTATGTAGAAATGCGCAGTTTATTTGTGAGCTAATAGTAATTAATTATGGAAATCAAACAAGAGTTGTGCATTATAAAGAGACAATGCATATGAGAATGCAATACAAACAGTGAAAATAAATAAATAAATTATTTTGTTATATAACATTTTACTCAATATTTTTGAAGTTTAGTTCGTATGTTTTCTTTAAAATAAAATAATTTAGGGATAAGTTATTGAGTTTACTTTAATATCTTTACTCAAAATAATTAATAGACTTTTCTCAGTTAACAGCTGTAAAATGTAATCAAAATTGGTTTTTATAATTGAAAATTCTAAATAGTTGAATTTTTTAATTAAAAATAGTTTAATGGAACTTTCAAATATTTTTTTTAAGATTTTAATCAGAACGAATAACTTACAAAAACGTGTTGTGAGCGCATCCACGAGTTCTTGAGTACCAGCGTTTTCGAATGCCAAAGCATTGCGCTTCAACGATAAGATTCGAAATTAGACTACCCCCAAGAATAGGAAGCCGAACGGTTCTTTGAGTCCTTCGAACAGGACCTTAATTAGTAGCCTCCCGAACCGGACCTTCGGTTTCGTATGTACGCTTGTACTTTGAACTCTATGTTAATAAGATTGTATACAGAGTGACACTTATATCTACGGTTACTAGATCCGCTTTCAGTAAAAGTGGAATTGCTGAAGTAGTTGAAACAGACATCTTTATGCCAAGTGGATTCAATTTGTAGAAAAATGAAGCCTTGATCTAGTAACCACAGATTTCCTTTACACATTCCATTCAAATTTGTAAGAGTAAAATGGGCAATACAAACGTTTATACGAAAACCGAAGTGGAATTGAGAACAGGCCTGAATATAATTTATTATAACAAAAAAAATTAAGATGCATCTTAGAAATTAAAACCCAAATCGGCGTATTACGATTTCTTGAAGAAAATAAAGCAAAAGACAAGCTCAAAACGAAAAGACCAACATCGTAGGTGAGGATATTTTCCAATTTCAAATTCCAGCTTAAAAATGAGAGAACTAAACACGGCATGTAGAAAAGCTACACAAAAGTAATGGATCAAAAGCACGGAATCAAACCGAATCGTATTTCGGTTCCGGTTCTGGTACGTACCGAAAAGTATGATTCGCTAAAAGGTTCATTTCGGTATTCGGTTCCGTACCGTTACCTAGATTTTTATTTCGGTATACCGGTACGTACCGGAATTGGTTATGCGTCCATCCAATTTTTTAGCGATGACAGAGTAATTACACTTCAAAAACTTGCCCTTCGCAAAGGCAAATGTGGAAACTTTGTCGCGTTTTCATCTTCTTATTTGGGTTTTGGGTATTTGGTTTCTCAGGAAAAATTATGATGTTTGATGCCATTAAACTGTTTTGGGGAAACTACTGAGCTATTGGAATTGTCCTGTTTCTTTTCCAAATACTTTAATGAATCCACTCAGCCATCACTTTTAACCGGTCCTGATCCGAACCCGCAGTACCAGATCGGTTCGGTTTTGGCTCAATCGAACCGGACCTTTTAAATTTTTAACCTCCCGAGCCTGGACCCGAGCCTGGACCCAAAACGGACCTCTTCTGCTTGAAAAAGGTTCGGTTCAAACAATATCTTTATTCAGTTTTTTCAGAGCAACCGAACCTTTAAAATTTTTAGCCTCCCGAACCGGTCCTCTTCTGTTTGTAAAAGGTTCGGCTCAAAGAATATCTTAAGTCAAACTTTCAGAGCTTCTAAAGTTATCACAACATTTTGACCATTTTAAAATTATTTTATTGTGCTATATCGGAGGACATTATCATTTCAAAACGAGAGCGATAAGTTAAAGTCGGCTCTTACCGACAAATACACGTTTACACGCAGCGTCAATTTCTGCAAAAAAGTTTGCAAAAGTATTTTGCAGCAAACATTAAAAACGGACGATAAGTTAGAGAATAGAGGGAAACTCTGGGATTCAAAAAAACCAATTCCTTTTACAGACGATGAAGCCTTAGCCTTTTTGCTGGACAATTCGCTTTCCAAAAGGCAGTATAACTGCATTCGAGCAATGTGCATTCAGAAAAATTTTGATATATATCCTTGTTATACGAAAATACTACAGGCCAAAATAACAATCCCCATCAGGGATTATGATGATTCTGATGAACTATAGGTAGAATTGATATAAAACAATAATTATCCAATATATCTTATTGAATATTTTCTAAAAACAAAAGACGGCCAAAAGTCGAAAAACGAATTTGATTTTGCTGAAAGTCTGTACTCAGGGGTCTTTGGGGTCGCTGATCTCGAATCTGATGTCAAAATTTAGAAAAACAAAATGGCGGAACCAATATGGCGGACAATTTCTTTAAAAACAAATTTTATTTGGCTGAAAGTCTGTACTCGGGGGTTTTCGGGGTCGCTGATCACGAATCCGAAGTCAAAATTTCAATATGGCGTACAATTTCTTTGAAAACGTATTTGATTTGGCTGTAACGTCGAAAAACACGTTTATTGATAATATCTCGATAACTATTTGACAGATTTTTTTCATATCGATTTTCGTGCTCAGTGGACCAAAATACTTTAGAAAAAGTTGGTTTGGTGAATTGGGGTAGAGTGCTGTCGAGCAGTGTATATATGTATATTATGTGGCGACAAATGTGGCACAAAAATCATCACCGAGACTAAATATGCAGCTATCTGTAACTAATTTTTGGATATGTTTTAAAGAATTGTCTAAACAACAATTTCTTATTTGTTTGAGAGTGGGATCTGATGGGAGTTTTGACTAATGGCTTGTTCTAACACGACTTTTCAGAATGTGACCAAGAAAAAACCTCTACTTTTATTAACGATTCACTATTTTATGCATTGTTAATAATAATTTTGAGCAATACATTTAAATTGTACTTACTTCCTAAAGTAGAATCCATTTTTCAGAATCCAAATCGGTTAATTTTTCTCGATTCTATACGCTTCCATACGTTATGTTATTTTCGATGCATAACGAGTAAACGATGAGGCACGATCGACGCTCACGAACGGAGTTCATAGCTGAGCCAGGAGGGGACACTTCCTCCTTATTAACAGTCAGAATACAAACTAGATGTACCACAACAACTATTCCAATCATTAAAAGTACATAAAACAAATATTTTTTTTTCGACTTTTGGCCAGCTTTTTGGGATTTGGGACCATAGTGCGATGGTTCCCACGTCAGCCTTAAGATATAGTCATACAACCCGGTCGGTTCCAACATACTAGCAGCGTGCAGTAAAAAGAAGACTCTGTGCAAAATTGCAGCTTGATTGACTAATGATGGCCTAAAATGCAGACTTTCGTGTATATAGGTAAAAGTTGGTACGGCTCGCAAAGAATTTAACCCACCGGTTTGTTTCAGTGGTTAACTCTCACCCCCGTTTTCAAATTTTAAAACTTTCAACTACAAAAGAACCCCACTGTGCTTTGAGGTTTGATTCAGATCGATTTAGAATTTATTTTCATTCTTGCTTTTTCAATATCTTGAAGGGGTTATCGCTTAGCGGTGTGAAACAAAATCCAACAAAAAAGCAATCTTAAGCCTACATTTTTTTTTGTAATTTTTTCGCATATATTTTTACATTTCCCAAGTCGCTTAGAAGAGTCTCTGTGTGTGTTTTTATGACCCTCATACGCCCAGAAGTGTAGCGGAAAAAATGTTTTATTGCCTTTTGCTCCGAATTACGGGCCGGAATGCAAGGGCACTAAAAGCCATTTTCAAAAATTTCAATTAGTTGTAAGCTAAACATTTTTTCTGTAAGATCAAGCAGTTTACAAGGCGGAACTTTTAATTAAAGACTCACTTTATTCAAATTTGTTTGTTTTGCTTGACTGATAACGCACTCTAATGCCATAATTGGCATTTAAATGTCTTCAAAAATTGTGCTTAATGTGTAGGCGTACTTCTAGTTTGTGCATGGAATTTATTTATAGCGGCATCAGTTATGGGTACAAATAATCCAAGTACTAAAACGTTTTGATATCTCCATAATGCATTACTTAGAATGAGTCACGTATTTTGTTGATGGAATTGTTCTGGGTGAGGTAAGAGAGTTTTATGGTAATTGTTTGTTGGTATAAATTCATTGTGTTTGACACGTTGAGTAGAGAGAAAGACGACTTTTTATATTGATTATAAAAATATTATTAAAAATCACCTGTGCTTACTTGAAAGCATCATTTAGTATTGTTCTATTGTTTTTATTATTTGCATAATTCCTACTTTATTGACACTTAAGGCTTTACTTGGAATTATTACAAGCAATAAGAAATATCAATAAGTGGAATCAAATCGAAATGGATAGCTTAAATGTGCGCAACTTAGTGACACACAGAAACGTCTAATGCCCACATCAGCATCTGTGAGAATTCCCATAAAGCTTATAATATGCTTCGAATGAATTCCAAGTAAATTGGGATTTTCCATCTTCTTTGAAATGAAACTTTTTAACTTGTGTTTGTTAGGCTTACCTTTTACGTCGCTGCCTGGCATTCAAATGCAACCAATTAATTACTTCTTGCAATTTGGAGTGCCGGTCCCTATCCTCATCTGGATCGTAATCATCATCATCATTTACATTTTCCTGAGGCAAATGATAGGGATCCTGGGAATGATCGGTTATCATAAAAGTAGGTTTTGTATATCCATAAGGGGAGGACATTTTCACGTTCAACACTTGAGTGGCAAAATTAATTTGTTTCGCACATCCTTTAGCCAATTTTAATATGGTTCGAAATTAATTAAATTCGCTGTTTGTCTTGGACAGGCGCCTTTCATGCGGCGGTTTGTTTTCTTTTCCGTCCCGTGGCTGCCATAAAACTGCTGGTGGCTCAACCGTCTCCATCCACATTACGCCCCCCACTGCTTTGAGTGAAAGTTTAAAATACAAGGTTTGGTTTGGAAGCGTGGAAAACGCCTTAGGGAAAAAAAGCGCAATTGCTATCATTTACTCAGTTTTGTTTTCGTTTTTGTTCTGTTTTCTGGTTTTTCTTTCATTAATTGGCTGGTCTTGTATTTCTATGTGCCTGTTCCTATATACATAAATAGTACTTAAGTACTTATACATTCATTTGTACTCGGGACTTTTAGTGTAGTTATTTCCGAGATACTTTTTTAATGAAAATTTAATTTTAGTATACAGATTAGAAGTTCGATACGGCACAAGATTATGTGAGGATATGTTTTTATCTATTTTCAAAGCAGGGTTATTTATATGCAATTCTCACTTAGGAAAATTTTAACTTAGCCCCTACAAATATGCAAAGCCTTAAGTTTACTTTGTGTGTATGAGTATGTAAGAGGGTAGCCTTTTTCTATATCTGGAATATTCATCAATTAACTTGGACGCTACCAGCGTCACGTACAACGAGTCCAATCTGAAACTATGACAAAATACATCAAACCTTGTTTTGTAAATGAATTACAAAAATTATCAATTTACTTTAGGGTCGTGTCCAAAAATAGCCAACTTCTAAGCTAGTTTTTTGCGGGCAACCAGCAAATGGTTTTATAAACGGATACACAAAAATATTTCTGTAGTTTTTAGAATTAAGCCGATATCGATATTTCAGTGTTCCGTTCTAAATGTACCGAAATCGTGTATTTTCATTCTCAATAGCAGGGAAAGTCCGTTTTTTCGTATACCGAGAACACCGGGCTTAAGAAAAGAACGTAATTTTTGAGAACGCTTTTCTAATTTTACGAACTGAAGAAGAACGTTCTGGTAAATCTAGGAAAATAACAAATATTAACCACATTATGGAGTGTGTTCGTGGAGAAAAGGAAAGGAGGAGGTGATGTAATGTTGTGCTCTGCTTTCTACTTATTTTGTCACCCACTTAAATTCATCTTTATTTTACCTTAGGGGAGAGTCTCCGGTTGTGGACACGCTCCGGTTGTGGACACCCCAGTCTAGTTTTTGATAGGTAACAGATGCCGCCAAACTGAGTAACACATAATCTGAGCCAACACCGAAGTGTAAACACTCATTTGGTTTCTCGTTGTGAGCCAATAAAAAAAATCGTGAAAATTTTTCCGAGTTTCTATTTTTTTCAATTTCCACATTGCGTTAAATCGAAGCAAAACATTGAAAAAAGGTGAGAATAATACATTGTGATTTAGTGCATTAAGTGTACTTTGTGATGTGATATCAAGTTTCAGTGAAATGTTTGTGTTGTGTAAATTTGCTGAACAAAATAAAAATGGCTACCATTTCCAAGAATGGACACACTTTTGCACCGGTTGTGGACACCCTCGTTTTTTGTGTTTAAAGCGTGTGTTTTGCCAAAAAACTGACAAATATCGTTATTTATGTAAGTGTATCATTTTTTAACAGCATTTTTGTGAATTTTTGTGCATTTTTAGCTATGTCAACACCAAAAAAATCGTCCGATTCAACAAAAATCAATTTTAATGGGCTGGTCGATGCCATTAAGCAATGCCTCATCGATAAGAAGGCCGTCAAAGCTACAGCCAAGGAATATGGGCTTCCTCGAGCCACTTTGATACGGTATTTGGAGAAAGTCAGAGCAAATTTTGCAGATGTTTTGTCCGTTGTTGATTCGGTTTTGTTGGAATTCGTTCGTGTGCAGTACACTCGACTTGGCACTGACGCCAAAAACAATCAAGTCCGGTTTTCGTAAGCCCGGTATTGTTCCGTTTGACCCTGATGCTTTCTCCGAAGCTTTATGACGACAATCAGCGTCGTATCATCGTTTCCCCCGAACCCAATATTGGGTGAGAAGAAGCGTCTTCGCTTCACGAGCGTCTTCGGCTAATGCTTAAGCCATGAAAATGGTCACCGGTGCTAAATTTCCGAAAGCGTCGAGGTTTTGCGCGAGAAGGCAAAAATATCAGCTGAGCGCGCAGCCAAGCGTGATTCGGAGTCGCACCAGGAGAAGACCCCCAGAAACGGGGCCGGCCAGGAAAACGTCAGGCCACACCACCAGCCAAGCCGTCGGCCAAACGCGGAGCCAAGAAAAAAGCGTCTTCTGTTTGATTTGTTTGTCGCTATTGCCAAAAACTGACCGCTGCAAATTCGATCCATAGCGATGTTTGCAATCGTCCTGCGCATTTGAATTGCTCTGGCATGACGTTTTAAAAAACACTTTAAAATTTGGAAACCGAAACCGTAACCGTAACCGAAAAAAATACTTTCCTTTAACCGTAACCGTATAACCTTTATTTACAAAACCGGTTATCAGTACCGTAACCGGAAACAAATATATGGGTTCATTTCGGTTTTTCCTCTACTGGTACAACGAAAATTTTACATTCATATGAGTTTACCACTAAAATTGGCTTCTTATTTATTATGCGACGGACTGTTGCTAATGGGCTAACTACGAAGTGCCTGGAATAGCATTGAAGCTAGGTACTCAGACGCTGTAAATTTTGTCGGAGCGGAATTTGTATGATAATTTCCAGAGCCGCTCCGACAATGTAGTGTACCAGGCAACAGGCAACAACTATCGGATGCAATTTGTGTGCGGCTGGAGGTTTAAGCTTTGTTTTTTATTTTGGAGACATACTGCTATAACGAAGATTAGAATTAGCACAGTAAACCAGAGTGTAATATACATACCACAGCCACTCCACGGACCGAAGGCGGAAATGATTGTTAAATAAAATGATTTTGTGTAGTGAAAGTATGTAGCTAATTTTTTTGCAAAAGAAACATTAACTTTGTGTTTAATTTGAAGACGGGCTTTTTATCCCCTTTCACGACTGCGAAGGACATTGCCAGTTTGGGCTTTTTGCGTAGCACTTTGTCGAATCTGACTCACATTTGTCGTATGCGTGCTCATGGTGGAATTAATAAGGTGAACCTAGGCATACATATATTCGCCCTCAGCAGAGGCTGACTGCTTCACCTTTGTTAATTTCACATGGTGCGTGCTCAGTTAAACGAAATTGAACATGTTTGATTGTTAGAAAGATTGCTACGCGAGTAGACATTTTTGAAATGGTGGGGAAAAATTCAACAATAGTTGCAGATCTTTTTGAGATATCAAAAGTTGTGTTACCAGAACCGCCAACATAGGAAGTAAGTGTTGAGTGTTTGTTTTCAGGGGTAAAACCACAATGACGCCTCGCAGGACTCGCTTGGTCAGCCAAATTCTAGATGCTAATTTGATATTTAGACGTAATCAAAATCTCGATTCCAATTACAATCATTTCTGAGAATAAACATTTGTTACACATAGCGAAAAATATGCGATATTCGTTACCAATGTATATTTATCTAATTAGTTAAACTTAACTCGATACTTTTGCGAATGAAGTAGTTTCTTATATTTTAGTTAAAACTTAAATTGCTAAACTTTAAAACAGGCGAAAATAATGGTGAGAATTCTGTATAAGAAATTTGAACTAATACGTTTACTGAATAAACGAGATTCCAAATGGGGCAAGATTTCTTAAAGCAATATTTATACTAATAACCGTAACCGTAACCGAAACCCGAAACAGAATAAGGCTTATAACCTGTAACCCTAACCGTAACCCATATCTCAAACCGTAATATAACCGTAACTGGAAAAAAAGCGATCGGCCAAAACAGGTAACCGTAACTCACCCTTTTTTTTTTTTCTTGTTTTACTCCCCCTAACCATTACTTTTACTTCATAGATACGCGTGCTCAATTTGTCTAAAACAATAAGTTATTTCTTGCGTCAGTTAGCAAGTAGAGAGTGGAGAGTTCATTCGTTGCTGCGCCGCCCCTCCTCACGTTAGTGAAGTGAGCTTAGTAGCTTATCTAATGTTAGGCTACACTACACTAACAACAAAGACAACAAATCCAAAGACGCACATACCTACCCTCCCGACTCGTAAGACTGGTTAGCCCCGGCGGTACCGATTGTATTTTTGTGACATTCCCATAGAAAATTCGTTAGGCAAATAACATGGCTGGTGGTTAGGCTGGTGGCTGGTAGTAACGATTCGTTAGCGGATTCGTTAGATCCAGTACCGGTACGCCGTACTACAGGGCAGCTTTACAATGATGTTCATATCACCGCATAATGTTGACTTGGAAAAAAGTTACGTGTGTGCTTATAATATTTCACACAAAAGAAAGGGACCAACTATTTTCTAAAGAAAGAAAAAACTTTTTGTTAGATGTTCGGGGGCAGGATTGAACCCACGCTGGGCCACACCCTGCGACAATGGTTGATGGATGGTTATGGTTGATGTCCCTGCAAACAATTAAGCGAATGTTGTTGTGGAAGAATATCGGAAGATTGAATCTTCTAGCAATGATTCCCCAACTCCCAGAAGATTGTTAAGTAGCTGATAGCAGAAAAAAATCTTCTGGAATATTGCAATTTCTCAAGCTATCGATTGGCGATAAAATTCGTTGAAGTACAAGAATCACAAATATATGTTTTACAAAACAAATTACATTGTTTTTGGGTTAGCTCGATTTCTGAACAGTGTGTTTCGAGACTTTTTTATACACTTAAAAAGTGTATTAAAATTTTGCCCAGAAGTTTGCAACGCATAGGAGGAATCATCTCCGACCACATAAAGTATATATATTCTTGATCAGCCTGACGAGCTGAGTCGATTAAGCTTTGTCCGTCCCTTCCGTCTGTCTGTTTTCAACGCGAACTAGTCCCTCAGTTTTGGAGCTATCGAGCTGAAACTTTGCACAGAGTCTCTTTTTACTGCACGCTGCTAATATGCCGGAACCGACCGTATCGGTTGACTACTTCGCAGCTGCCATACAAATGTTCGCTCGAAATGATGAGTTAGTGAGAAAAACTGCTTTGCTCTCAATATTATCGCTTTCAAACACGGTCATGGGTAATATGTCATGTTTTTTGAAGCTGATTTGAGAAGTTTGGTCGAAGTCGCTAACCGTTGTGACAAGTTTTTTCATGTATCAAAACTTCGGTACAGACGAAGTTAGCTTTGCCTTTCTCGTTTATAAATGGTTTCCGTTCGGTAATTTAATAAATTAAACAACTTAATCAATTTAATATAAACTGTACTTTTACATAAATTAAATTAAAATAATTTTTTTCTGAAGTTATAAATAAATTTAGTGCCAAATATTTGCTAGGTACTTAAAATATATTTAAAACGAGAGCTAAGTAAAGGCCTAACTTCGACTTCTCCCGATATATTTATTATATGCCAATACATTCAGAGTTTCCGCACGCCTAGTATTACCAAAAAATTTTTAAAATAATTAATATATTTATAAAATTTATTATAAAAAAAAAGTATTAACCATTAAAACCCACTTTGGTAGCGGAGGGGTGTAGTTGGCCTTTGCCCGCTTATAAGCTTGAGTCAACCATTTTATCAAAAACCGATTAATATTAAAATTCGGCTGATGTGAGACAGTTAACATAATACAAACTACTTCTCTACAGTACAAACCCACTATTTCGACCGATAGGACCTATGACATTTATAAGCTATAGTCGGAGCCGAGGGGCGTGGCCAAAATTTGAAACAAATTTGTACAAAAGCGTGAATAAAGTAGTATTATTTTAAAAAATATTTTTTTTAAAATGTCAAGCTCATAGCTCTAAAAACTCAGAGACTAGTGTTCATACAGACGGACAGACGGACAGACGGGACGGACAGATGGACAAAGCTAAATCGACTCAGCCGGTCACGCTGATCAAGAATATATATACTTTATATGTGAATATTATATATAAATGTTATTATTGTTTGTTTATAATTCGCCGTTGAAATCATAAAAAAATATATTTAACAAAAAAATAAATATTAAAAGTTTGGTTACTCTTCTGCGACTCTTCTGGGACTATATGCGATACTTCCAATAGATTCTTTGGCGACCCTTCTGGGACATCCTTTTGCGCCTCTTCTTACAGGCTCTCTTGCGACACTCTTCTGGAAGTGTCACTGAAGTGGCCCACTTTCTCCCAACAGAAGATCACAAAACGATCGGAATGCGATATCGCGGGCGATTAAGTTAAACTTCTTGGCGACTCGTCGCGATTCTTCGGCGATTAAAAATGTTTGCTGGGGTCGCTTGAGAAAAATGTTCTTCATTTATATTGGTATCTAAAGCTTGTCTTGCCGTACGGCTTTTTGAAATCGCAGGCCATATATTGAAGCTATTTTTGATAATTCTTACCCAAAACATTTTGAACGCTTTCATTCTGTCATTTTCGCAGAGAGCTAAATTTTAAGTGATTTTAAATTAGTTTTCAAATGGTTTTTGGCATTTTAATTAAAAGTCTTAAATGAGTTCCTTATTAATTTTAATATACAAAATTTTCAACACTAAAGACACCAATAATATAGTAGGAAGGGTAAAAAAAACTACAGTTAAAACACACAGAACAATTTTGGAAAATATTTTCAATTAATTTACATATAAATATTAGTAGATGCAATACATAAGTATGAGTTTATGATTATCTATTTTGTTCTATCAATGCCAGCCGAACACAATGTGTGCCACCATCAGGTAGATAGTCATAAGTGTAATTTGTCCCAGCATCATGGGAAACACGGTTCTCAGATACCGCGTAAAGGAAAGCTTATAGCCATGTTGCTCGGCAATTCCCGCTGCAATGACATTAGCCGATGCCCCGTACAGCGTGCCATTTCCGCCTAGAGATGCACCCAAGGTCAAAGCCCACACCAAGGGTTGAAGAGGTAAGCCCAGCGATTGTTTGGCCACCAAGGAAGTAACCAGTTTGACCATCATAGCTGCTACCGGAATGCTATCTAAAATCGAAGAAGCCAATGCCGAGGTCCATAATATCATAAAAATGGCCATAGCCAGACGGTGACGCTTATCCACAGCCAGGATAACATGCTCCGTGAGCTCACCAATGCAAGCGAACAAACCCAAACGTTCTACACACTCCATCATCACAAACATGGCGGCAAAAAAGAGCAAAGTGGTCCATTCGATGCGATGCATCAAGTGATCCATATCATCACGATTTAGGATAATCATCAGTAGAATGACACCGAGCAGAGCCACCCAGCCCAGGGGTAAAGTGCGCCAGTGTGGCACCGATTGAATAAAGAAGCAGACGATGACAAATACCAGAGCTCCAGCGGATTGTAGCAGCAGCGTCTTGTTTTTGATGGGATACTAAAGAGAAGGAATTAACTCTGAGATGGGTCAGACTTTTCTTTATAATTACCTTCTGTTTAAGCTCATCCAAGGTGCTGGTATATACCTCTGTGGAACCCACACCACGCTGTTTTCGTCTCAAGGTTCGTTTCAGCTGCTTCACCTTGCCCAGCAAAGTTCCACGCACCAATTGAGCATCCTTTGAGCAGGCCGCTATGGCATTGAGAGCACGCTGCCAGACCTTAATCTCACGTCTCAACTCACGCATCTCTTTGGGCTCATTGAGACGCAATGCATCTATATTGTGATAGTAAAGACGCAAATACACACAACTCTGGAGCACGGCCAATAAAACTCCAGGCCAAGTATGAGCCACAAATTTGAGAAAAGTAACGCCCTGTGGGAAATAAAATATATAAATAATATTTCTTATCATTTAAACTACTCACATTCTCTACTATGAAATGATTTGTGCTGACAATGATGCTTATCGGATCTCCAATGGGTGTCAAAGCTCCTCCAATATTCGCATGAACTATAATACCCATTACCACAGGCAATGGATCCAATTGCATCACTTCACATAAACGTATAGCCACTGGAGTCAATAGTAGAACCGTTGTCATATTGTCCAAAACACTGGAAACCAAACAAGTGACCCAGCACAAGCTATAAATCATGGGCCAAATTTTGCCACCCGAAATTTCAAAACAAAATACAGCCAAATAGTCAAAAACTCCAGTCTCGGTTAATATGAGAATCAGTAACATCATGCAGAAGAGCAAAGTCAATAGCTCCATATCCATCCATTGAATTATTTCATCCATATTGGGACGATCTGTATATAGAAAATAAAACCGTGAAATTGTCTTGAACTTTTTTTTAACCCTTAAAAACTTACCATTGAAGCAGGCCAAAGCGGTGACGGAAAGAATAGAACACACCATGGCCACAAATGGTCGTTCAAATAGCTCCCACACCAGTAGGGCATAGAATATGAGAAGTATAAGTCCAGCTAGAATACTGCCAGTTCGAGCATTAATTATAATAGGATTATAGCTAAGAACTATGGCCAGATCTGTATCCGCCTCGGAAAAAATATGTAAACGCAATTCACTGTCCTTGTGACTAAGTAAATCTCTCAATTCGCTGGTCATCTGATAAGTGTGATTATGTGAGGCGGCTGGAGCATGTTCCAGCTGATCTTCAGGTAGTAGAGGTAGTTGCCAGGCTGATAAAATGTTCTGCAGGGGAAAACGAAAATTCTTGATAAAAGTGGACTGGATTTGAAACCGTTTCGTTATATGTATATTAAGTACACATTGGTTTATTTTAAGATCTTTCAAACCATACTAAAAGGTCGGAATATTTTAGGCGTTAAGTTGCTATATCCAGCATTTAAGCAGTTTTTCAATTATGTTGCCTAATAAATGCGTTTGAAACCTAAGCATTCCTTGCTGTAGATGTTCCTCTCCTTCTTTCTTATTTGTAGTACAATTTTTTTAGATCGCTGAAACTCAAGTCGAGTTTATATTGTTTCACTTTCAAGAACATTTTACTCTTAACTCAGTAAGAAATTGGATTGATTTAGTATCAGGTGTGAGCGGATTCCTCATATTTGGGGGGAATAGGAAAAGGAGACATACCTTTTTTGGATTTTAAAGAAAGGGAGACAGGCGCCTTGGATATGCTGCTGCTTCTCCTCCACCCATATATTCATTTTCCGTAGGATCAGAGACATCGGCTGTTCAAAAAATTTCAACAACCCACTTCACATAATTCGTTTCATTTAAGTTTTTCAGAAAACAGAAATATTTGTTCGGAGCTTATGACCGTGAATTGAACCCGGTACTTTGTGCACTTAACGCACGGAATGACGCGCCAGCACATTCAGCCGTTGCACACTTTTGCAAATTCACATTTAAGAGGGCTGTTCATGATACAACAAAGAAGGTACGGCGCTCTCCCAGTGCACTTTCAGCTTGGTTCAAAACATTTCAGTGTGCAGTTGACACTTGAACCCAGGGATGCAAACCACTCGGAAATGAGGACTGGTTCGGTTCAGTGGTTCCCACAGTTTTTGAACCGCCGGTTAGGTTCATAGCATGGTTTTTGGGGCTTACTGAACCGCGGTTTTGGTTCGGTTCGGTTCACTTTTCATTCATTTAATTAACTAAAGAAACATATTTTTGACACAAGTATTCAGATTATTCATTAACAAAGACTTAGGTTTTCGGTTAATCGGGTATGTTCAAAAGTTCGACTGCACTATCAAGTGACGTTGCTGATAAGTTTTTGTGAGTTGTTTAGAAACTTTGACGGTTTGAAATCGACTACTGAAAGCCAAGCGTATTAAAATCGTCAAATACGGACGTGTTCAAGAAATTTCTAAAGATTTTCGTACAAACGAATTGATTTGGAACTAATGTCGGCTGCTATATCATAGGTCGGTAAAACGGTTCGCATAAATCTACTTGGCCTCGGTTTTAAATCGCTCAACTTTTGTCATCTAATCTAGTAGCCGGGCATATTTGTGGCATAACAATAGATATATTATTTTTTATTAAATTAAATAAATATCCGCTATGTTTTCAATAACATTTTGAATTTTGTTGTATATTAATATTAAATGAGATTTAGTAACATTTTTTCATTCTTATGATAGCACGCTTGATTCGTGGAGTCTATGAAATCAAATACAAAAAAATCGGAGGTCCGTCTTCCAAAGAGTTGATAATAACTGAGCTATGTCGTCCTCCCTTCTTTCAACCTGCCAGCCATAGAAATACTCTAACTCATTTTCTATTTCAAGCCAATCTCAATTAAAGATAAAAAGTAACCGTTTGAGTATTAGTAACTTGACCCCAACGGATAGTACAATCAAGACTATTTTTGGTCCTTAACAAATTTAATAAGGTTGATCTTCTTAGCTTTTTACAACAACTCTACTTTTCCAAGTATTTTCGTAATATTTTAAAGCTAATTGCTGATTCTGCTAACTATTCGCCAGAAACTCAAAGCTAAAGTGAACCGAACCGAACCATTTTATATAAACATAGTAATGCTTCGCCTCATAGACTTTTTTTCTTACAAGGTACGTAGAGTATATTAAGTTTGTGCACAAAAGTCACAGGGAGAAGGAATAGCTTCACCGACCCTATAAAGTTATATATATTCTTGATCAGCATCAACAGAGTCGATTTATGAACAAAAAATCTCAGAGATGGTAAGAGATGGAGTTTGACATGTATGGGACAAATGCTTCTTATACTTACCCGGCAGATCAAGTTTTTTTCGCAATTGCCCCCAAAAACGTCATATCTCCTGAGATAGTTACATCTATTAATATCTATCTTTTTGCTGAAGAAATGATAAGAGATCGAATGAGCGGTTCTCAAGTTATGAGAAAAAAGTTTAATTTGGCGCCTCCACGCACATGCAAAAACCTCCGCTTTGCATGCATCAAAGAGAGAGTAAGAGAGAGAGAGAAAAACTAAGAGAATAAAAAAATTGCCGGGGACCCATCCACCTTAATACCGGGTACAGAGTATGTTATAGGGCTTGACCGACTTTCCACTTTTTTATTTTTCGTTTTGAAGCTTGTTGGCAGGGTGCGCGGGGTAAAGACGAAAAAAATCTAAAAATAGAACCAGCCTTTCACAGCTGCCAAGGTCAACTTAGTTTCGATTTTAACATGGCTCAACATCAAAGAAAATTAAATTCACATTTTTATGAAAACGGCGGAGCATCAAGCCAAACGAGGTTCACATTTTTCGACTAACGCCGAAGGATTCAATGGCGTTGAGGCATAGACTCTTTTCCCATGGAAGTAAGGTCGTGAGTTCGAATCCAGGTGCAGACCAGATTTTTTTATCGTTAGTGTAAAATAAGAGCCGTTGCTCCAATTTCATTTCTGCCTTCGGATATGGACTTCGTCCCTGCAACATCTGAAAATACTATGGCGACAATAGAGGTAGAGAACATGCTCAGATATTTGATATTATATAAAAAGCGGAACAAAATGTTGCGTGCGAGAAATGAAAAAATTTCTTTTTTTTTTTTTTGTTCATTTAGTGGCCAAATCTGGCGTGAAAAATGCAAATAGCTTTGGAAAATTATGAAAAAAAATTATTTATTTGTCAGGACCACTTCTCAAGTACCTTTTACCTTTTTCTTCTTCTCGTTCTTTCTTCGAAAACACTGCCTAAGGGCATTGCAAAAGACAGTCTCGAAAAAGAAAAAGTTAAAACTGCCAGCAAATAAATTTAAACAAAAATATTTTTTAAAAATTAAAAAAAAATTTTTTTAAAAAGCACATAAAAAATTGAAAATACAAAAAAAAAAGTTCACTCACGCTCAGATCTCTCTTGCGCTCTAAGCAAAAGCGCTTAGCTCAGAATGTTGGCTGAGTGCCATACCTGCTATAGCTGTATCATGGGACTACTTATACATACTTGGTTAAGCTGACAAGAAGTAGTCGAACTCAGGAGCTCGGTAACTGAACACGGTGACAACTGCATCTTAGCGCATACGACTATCAAGCACTAGCGTAAGAGATCACAGTAAAGAATGTAGACATAAGCACTCAGCACTAAAGCACCAAACAGCAAAAAACCCGGTGGTGCAATGGATAAGATGTTGCCTTAGAACGGGAAAGTAATAGGCTCAAGTCGCCTGGATAAGCAAAGATGTTCTATGCTCTAAGGCAACTGCTATAAAAAAAACGTCTATAAACCGCGAACCAAGTTCATTCTATTTTTATCTATAGTTAATGGCCTATATGGACTCGATAATGGGTGCTGTCAAATGTGGTACCCACTATCGCGTTTTCTCGTTGTATGTTAGCATCTTTTAAGGACACATTTTATTGGTCAGTATCTCAAATCTTAAAGAATTGTATCGAGTGGTTTTCCATTTATTTCATTTTCTAAGTTAGAACCCTATGGGCAGGGTACTAACCGCTTGTCTTGGAGGCGGGAATTCGGTGAAACATTGTGGTGACTTCCTTCATCTTTTGTGAATTTTCCAAAATTTCAGCAACAGATGTTGTAGCTATTTGTTGCTAGTATAAATGTGCCCCTTAATCGCGAACTTCACATGATCAAGAAAAACTGGATATGAGGCTTCAATATCTGATGCCTCTAGTTTCACAATTTATGGGTCCTGTTCCCAGGCTTTACCAAAAGTTGAATTTCCTTTCATCTCATTTTATGTCTTATGAACGGAAATATACTTATACTCTTACTTATACTTATACGTTCTCTCTAAAAAATCAGTTATTAGAATTTTTTGATTTACTATAAGTTCCGAAAAATTCTTGATTGAGAAATTGTTGTTATTTTATTTCACTTATACTAAACTAATTAAATGTAAAGAACTCCCAGAACGGCATAAATTCCATTCCATTCTGAAAATACATTCTTATTTTCTAAGTGTATAACGAATACCTTACCTGAAACACCTTGCTTCGATTCTCGCCCCTGTAAGCCGATATTTGCGGTTGCACTATCAAATAGCTATAGCTGAGCGTCTCATTTTCAGTGTCCAACAGCTGTGTAGCTGATTCCTCAAAAGCTCCTTGAATTTTCAAACGAAAATCTCCAGTTGGCTTTTGCCATAGCTTGAAAACTAACCACAGGCATTAGCAACTGATTGTAATTTATTGCGCTCCACTTACATTTCCCATCCGGACCCTGCGGCACTTGCAAAGTCTTTTCCAGCAAATGTTTCTCCCCCACCGAAATGAGTACCACAGCGGCCATTGACCAGAAAAGCAAGAGACCACATCTCTTCCAAAGTTTATCGTTTTGACGCTGCTCCTTGGAACGTTTAGACTTGCGATGAGTGCGTCGAGCCAGTGACTTAGCATTGCCTGGCCCCTGAGTTGGGTCGTGATCAGAGTGGGTGGTGGCCTCATCATCGGTGCTTCTGTCCTCATCACGACCAACTGATTTTGGTTTGATGTCCAAATAATCGGAGCCAGCAAAACTGGAGGCCTGATCTTGAATATGATTAACACTGACATCGTCTTTAACATCTTCATCATCATCTTCGTCGTCGTCATCGTCATCATAGCTGTCTCCGCCTGTTGAGCCTATAAATGGTTACATTGGATTATATCATAAGTAGGTTAGAATAATTAGCTGTTAACCTATGTCAGCTGTCTATTTTATTGATTTAAATTGTAATTGCCGAAGAAGGGCAGCCCCTTAGTAAAGAGTGAATTGGGTAGCCTACTTTTAGGCAAAGCTTTTTTAATTGATTCAAGGGTAAATGAGTAAGGGATTAAAAAGGATACACAGCTAATTTACATAAAAATACAGAGAGATTAATCAGCATTAATAATTATTCTGCACAGGATGTGTTTTTGCTTGGTCTCGGCCGTCTTGACAGACGTGCCACAAATAAATACCACAAATATCCAAAGTCGGAGTGATAATTGAGTCGTCTCGTGTTGTTTGACTTTAAGGCTGGTACTAAGATGCTGAAATCATTCTCGAAATCGATTTAAACCTTTACTCAGCTGCGAATAAAGAGTTAAAAGACCTGCCAATTGGTTTTTATAAAAACAGTTGATAAATTCGCAAAGAGAGACAGCGAATTATAAAATTTAAACTTAAAGAAAACAATCAATCAGATATATCGATATTTTATTGTTAAGGTATTTTTAAGACACCGAATTATGGTCACACCGCAGACACTGTAAATAAAATGGACGAGACAGACAGACGGACTGTGAAAAAACCGTGTAGAGACAAACCAAAGACATTAGAATATGAAGATGAGTAACGCCATACGATTTTTTTGCAACGATTTTTTTCTCCTGGCTTTTGAATCTGGCTTTTCGCTCTTTTGAAATTTTGTCCAGAAGCCAGAGAGAGAGAGCGCTCTAGAGCCAGCCGCGTTTTTGTACGCATACAGCGACAGCCGACGACTGTAAGTGTGCACACGTATTCTCAAGCATTACTCTAGAGCAAGGTATACTTAACAAGGTAGTCGCACTCGCTCTCTTGCTACTTCTTATTTCAGTGTCAAAATTTTTATTTCACAAGAAATTTTACACAAAGAGCAATATGGAGGCGCCATTGCTAAAAAATGAAAAAAACACGTAAAGTCTGTCACAAAATTAAGAAGTAAATCAAGAAAATTTCGTGCGCGGAGATGCGTCGCTCTCAACTGCTGCCAACAGACTGACATTTAAGAAGGAAGCAAAGAGCGAGACAGCGAGCGAGACTACCTTTTTGAGTATACCTTGCTCTAGAGCAGCGATGGCCCTTGGTGGCATCCCGGGGCCGAAAACATTTCGCTATTCACATCTACACGACCCGAGCGCTTGCCGAAGCTGAGACCAAAAGTGCAGAAAGGCGTCATTCGCTCGACAGAGTTCGAAACGATTAGGTCAATGCAGATTCACGGAGATTTATTTTCGCACACTAATACACTCTCACTTTTTTGGCCTCGCTCTCGCTGGCCATCGCTGCTCTAGAGTTTCATTCTAATTTTTGATTTTTACGCTCTCAACTTTGTGTGAGCAGATAGAGCGCGATTTTCAGCGCCATCAAAAAAAAACAGCTGCATATTGCAAAACCATTGTATGGGCGTTCGGCATCTTAGAGATTATATTGGTCTTTGGACAAACCGTACAGAGACTATGGTTGTCAATTTTTTATCGATATGTCTATATTTTTGTTGGACGATAAGGTTATTTCAACATGATATTTTTTCTGCCGAATGGTAATTGCATGAACAAATTGTCATAGCAAGAATGTGGATTTTTATCCCTACAAAGCGTAAAGTGGCTTATTGTCTTCGAAGAAGTGCGATTTCTGAGTGGAATAAATAAAAATAGTTTTTTTCCAGTGCTGTTTGAAAAAACCAAATCCTGAAATGTCTTTAATATTTAAGGTCGATTTGCGCGGGTTAGGAATTCCTTTTAGACCCATGGTTTCTTGGTAAAATTTTCGGTAAATGAGTTTCATAAGATATCATTGGTGGTGATTTTTTACGGTGGTGGGTACCAAACCCGACGCACTTATCCTATATATTGTTCCCTGTAGGGAAGGTCGGGTCGCCGCTCACGTTAGCCAGCAGCGTTGCGGATGCATCGCTCAGTTACCCGTGGTCACCACGAGGAGGTGTGAGTCGACTTGAGACGCAGTAAGCCAGGATCACTCTGGGTTCGCCAAGTTGAACCGATCAACAGCTTTACCTGACTACATACGCCCCCATTAGGTCCAAAAGATTTATGACTAGAAGTTCTGTCTACTTTCCGAAAACTAAGGGCCGATTTTTCTTCTTTTAGACAGCTGCTATGTGTCATATAAGAGCAAAATTTACATATAGTTCTATGTAGAAGATGAGAAATCGGCCCTTAGTCCTTTAAATCTTAAAGTTATCCTATTGGAAAGATAAGCATTAATGGCCTCTAAAAATGTTCATTAGTAGCAGGTTCCTTAAAAACTTTTCAGGTTTCTTAAGCTTTAGAAAATAACAACATATCGATATACAGATGATTTTGGACCCGATATATCAAATATCAATATTGAAAATTTTAATTTTTGATATTATCGAGCTTGATATTATGAGAAATATCAACAGCTCTAATAGAGACAAGCCGTAGAGGGACATTGTGAATAGAAAACCGTGTTTACAATAGCATCAAATTAATCACATATTTTTTTTGTTTTAATAACAAAACTTGCTTATCAAAAATTATTGGCAACAAACACTTTGCAATCTTTAAAACTTAACAACAAAAATTGTACAAGTACAACTTTATGATTTTTTAATTTACCTTAATTTTATTTTATTAAAGTAAATATTCTGAAGCTTGTACGAAAAAACAACGGTTTGGATGGAAAACAATGTCGGAATGGTTTGAGACAAACCTTGAGTAAGCAAGGATGCCTGCTAAGCCCGTTGCTCTTTTCTCTGTTTATAGATGAATTGCTAATTTATTGTGGGGCAGAGTTCGAATAAGATTACAGAAAGACGGTTGCATTTCACTCATAGCAAAACATAAAACCTATTTAGAATAATACGACCAAAAGTAATGGTTGTGAACATTGGACATAAACGGAGTACAACTAGAAACGGTCAAGAATTAGAGTAACCTTAACACCAAACATGTCATTTAGCAAGCATATTGAGTATAAATTACGTGAGTCGAAGATCGCCCTTAACAGTACGTGGAACGCCTTATTAAGCCGAGAAAATGTGTCCCCCAGTACTAAGTACAAACTGTTCCAACAACAGCTAGAGCCATATGTGCTATACATCGCAGGTCTGGTGTTACATGGAATACGAACAGGTGGAAAACTCTTCTTTAAAAAATTTTCCCCCGATAATACCCCAAACGATTATTTGATTGCTTATGTCGAACTCATTTTATTGCTTTCCTCAACTTACAACGCCACTTTTAGATACCCCCATGGACACACAATAACTCTCTGAAAAAAATTACACGAGCTATTCACAATAGCAATCTTAGCCAGAACTGAGACGCTTAAGCTTGGCTACCAGCCTCATTTTGTAACGAGAACTGCACGTTATGCAACCAGGTGCGTGAGGATATCTCCATTTTTGCGCAATATTCCAATTAGCTATACGGTAACCTAAACGTGCTGTCAAAGGAGGAATTGTCTACCATCTAAACGGATCGACTATGCTGGGCGCTTTCTGGACAGCAACAATATAGGGATCAGATAATAGCATGCCAGTTCCTAAAAAATAGTCTTATGCTTAATCACTATAGGTGAGATCCACTATCGTGACGAGCGGAAGGTTTAACCGAAGAGAGTAACCGCTAACTAATAAGTAAACAGTAAAATGTTGTATATTAATGTAAACTATTTATAAATGTTTTGAAGTTCTTAACAAGTTCTTATATGATTAATGTAAAACTAGAACATAAGTCTTCTTGTACACTTTCAAACTTTTTTAGCTGACTAACAAGCCACCTTATAATATATACACACTTAAAATTTTATTAAAATTTCAATTAAACAAACGAATTGTTCTTAAAACTTAGAGATTTCGTATAAACGTGCTCAAATAAATGGACTTATTTAGTGGCATCCGCCTACTTTATGAGAAACCGTACCGTCAAACAGCCGGTTTCAAATCCTCAACTTTAAACTCATATTTAACCCTAAACGTAAATGGAAAATTTTATAAATTTTAAACCTCAGAGATCAAACTTTTAAGAGAAGATTAACCATTTTCCTTCAAAGAAGATTTTCTAAAAAGAAAATGAAATCTCTCAAAGTTTTTATGACAACAAATCAATCACTGTCAAAATCTGTACGGATTTCTGTGTCACCTTAGAATAAAATTGTTTAACTTTAAAGTCCTATACTCAGATAAGATAAATTTTTAGTTTGGTACGATATTTCACATAAATAGAAACAATTTTGTACAGCTTTGAAATCTGAATACTTTTGAAAAGGCATCATATTTTTATGAAATTGTCTATTCATGTGAAATATCGTACTAAACTAAAAATTTATCTCATGTGAGTATAGGCCTTTAGGGCAAATTTCTGTTCTTCCAAATAGCTGCTATGTGCCTGATAAACGTTACAATTTATTCTGTTATTTGTTAGTTTATGTGTCAGATAGCTCTTTGTAGAAGTTCTCTCTCAATCTCGGCCTCTCTCGCCCAACTTGCATTAAGCCTTTTTATAAAATCTAAATTTAGTCTAGCCTAGATTATAAATTCTCATTACAATTCTCACCATGAATACGCTCGTTCTCCATTTGAAAGCTGGCCATGCTGGGATCATGACGTATTTCCGCGGGCAAGGCTCGCCAAACTTGCAACGATTGTTCGGTGACCTGGTCAGGTGATACTGATAACTGATTGGCGACGCCAATCTGATTCTGATGACAGCCGGCAGGACTACGACGTTGTAACTCAATGCTACACTTGCCACGCGATGGGCTGCCGGGACGCAATCGTTTCAGGGTGTCACGTAAACCCATGACCAAAAATAATTTACGACCTGAGCAGATTAGTATTTAAAATTATGTGCGAGGAACTGAAGCAGGCAATAACATCGACTGAACACATGGGAAACTTGTGACCAAATGAGTGAGCTATTTTTCTGTTTATTCGTATTTGTGCGGCTTCGTCACTTTCCAAACAGCCGACTGCTGCTTTCAATATTGAATGAGTCTTTCCTCTGCTATTTGGTTTACTTCCAGGATTTTTAAGCGCAGGCGCTTGACTTCTTTGCACATTTTCATGTTTTGCTCGTCGTTTTCGTTGGGATTTATCAACAAGTTTGTTTTTGTGCTCAGCAACCACATGGGGACTTGTCAACAGTTTGCTTAGCCTCATGTATTTTATTCATAAGTTTTTAGTTGACCCATTAATTTTTTTTTTCTGTTTTGACACTGTTAAATTGCTCATACGACATGTGGTCGTATTGTATGTTTGAGTATACATTAGTCACGTACTTGGAGTTTGGTGAAACGTTTTTAATCATTCAGTGGCCGATGACAATAAAGATAATGCAAATCTAGAGGGATACGTTAAAGATTTTATCAGTTTGTAAGACAAATTGTATTGATTTTTTTAAAAAAGAGCAGAATTCTACAGTTTTTTCAAAAAATGTTGGTTTGTTTCTAATAAACTGTAAAGAACAACTAAAGTAAAGTCTTTATCGTCATACGAGAATTAATCAATTCTTAAGAGATGATAAGTTTACCTTGCTCTGAGGGCAGTTTGGAAGTGCTCATTAATTGTTAAGAAACCAGAGCCGATGTTTTTTTAGCTACGTTCTATGAAATTTTAAATTCTTGGGATTGTTATTGCTTCAGAAGGATTTTTTCCTTTTGTATTAGTGGGCATATCGCATTATTAATTCTAAGATATAAAATTCAAAATAATTAAGTTTTTTTTATTTTTAGATTATTTTTTAATTTTCTTTATATGATCATTTTCTATTTACTTTATTATTTCACAGAAGCAATTTATTACGTTTTTGTGATAAAGTTAAATTATTCTTCTAATTTTCACTTGACACGTTCAGTCGATATTGTTGAATATTATGGACTACATAAAAAATAACCTATTTATGAGAATTAAGACGTTTACATCGATATAAACTGTGATTTAACTATGATAACCACCACCATAGTATCATTTTGTTTGTGTATATTTGAGTCAGATCATTTTTCAACACTAATAACCACGGACATCGTAGTTCCATCGACACCGACCACACACCAACCAAAGCACACCCACCCCCACTTTTCGATCTTATTATTAAAAGATAAAACGTAAAGAAACATTCAGATGTCTTCTCAATTTATGACAAACTTTCAAGAATTGGGACCGTTACCGTTTTCCCACCATCTAAAATGTGTTTTATTCATATCAAAAATATATTTTGTTTAAAAATATGAAATATTTTAAAAGAGTAATCAGTTTTCGGTATGCATGTTAAACGTAGAAACATTTCCCAAAATTAATATATTATTGTATTCCTGACCAAACACACACACACTTCTAATCTAACACGTGCACCTCCTACCTAAGCCTGTCAGCCTATAATTTGTTGGTAATTTATCAAAAAGTAGATATTTATCGTCGCTGATGGATTATGCTTTGGGCGTATTAGTAGTTAATTTCTAATAGCTTGGCAAGGGGCAAGGAACAGACCAAAAACGTGCTTTCTGCGTCCTTCGTTTTTGAGGGCTTGCATTTTGAGTCAACCATAAAGCAGCTGTTATAATTTAATGTTGTGGTTCGTGTTATTGCTGTTGTGGTTTGTCAACAACTAGTCAAAGTTGTTTTTTAGCCAATTCACAAAAACAACATGATTACACATGCACGAATACAAATATCAAATAGGACGACACACACACTCTTACAGAGAGGTAAAAGGGGACATGGGCGTAAGACGGAATATTATTTATATGGGGGGGGCTTCTGCACTGAAAAAAGTCTGTCCGGGTTCTTCTTACAGACTAATAATATTTAAGCTATGAGCATGAAATTTGATGTTTCAGCTTAGTACTTAGATCAGCTAAACTTTCCGACGGCGGAATAGAATTGGGGTGAGCATAGGGTCGGAATAATGTGTACCAAGTGTACAACGGACAGCTGTTTTTTGATTGCATTCGAATTCAGTTAAGTGTTTTCTTAAATAATAAGCGTTGAAAATTAAGCTGTTTTCAGATTGGCTCAAGGAACATAGAAGTTTTAGGCTTTTGGCAATTTTGATACACTTTTAAAAAAATAGTGAAACAAAATCAACTTCAAAATGTACAGAGATTTTACCCAGTGAATAACTTGTCTCCGTTACGACTTTGACCAACCTCGCAGCTCAAGCAACATATTACCTGTGTTTGAGGCGAATTTGGAACGGAAAACATGTTTTTTTCTTACGGTTTTAAACTATATTCGAACGAACATTTGTATGGCAGCTAGACAAATCTATCTTATCGTCGTAAACCAATATTAACACCTACACTAAAGAAGACATTTTTTGCAAAGTGTTCCGATACTGCTCAAAGTCACCGGACGTCTAGTGCGTGAAACAGATCCGGACAGCTGACGGACGGACGAACGAAACGGACAAAACACTCGACCCGCTCTCATGCCTTGATCAAGAATATATTATTTCTTTTGTCGGAGATGATTCATTCTATGCGTTGCAAACTTCTAAACTTTTATAATACAATTCTGTATAAAAAAACATGTAGTGAGCTAAACCGAATAAAATTTGAAAAGTTGCGAGATTTTACCAACGAGATTGTTAAAAACGCCAATATTTTTCCCAGCTTTGATCTATTAATACCATCGATGATCAATTCGGAGTTCATCCAAAAAGATTTTTTCTTTATCACCACTTTATTTTCTATCAAAAGTGCCTGATTCTTATGAAGAAAAAAAACAAATTTTTTGTTTATTATGTTACAAAAAAGTTTGTTTGTTAATACAAACAGATTATAAAATAAACAAACAAATTTTTTACTGCTTCCATGTGAGGGCTGTTTCAAAAAGTTATCGGCGTCAAAGTGGGTGTCAAAAAAAGTTATATGCTGGCGGCCATGATTCCACGTCTCCAGGATGTCTAAAATAAAAAGTAAAAGGGGTAATAATCAGTATAGATGTAATTCTGGTCTGAGCCTGAAAAAATTTTGTGATTTTTTTTTGACAAAATGGCGGGCATTCAAATATGAAAAATCAATTTTTTGTCGTTTTTTTAAGTTTACTGTGAAAAATAAATATAAAATTTTTTTTAAAATTATGATTGAGGTTAGACCAGAATGATGACAATTCTGCGTCGATTTCAGTTTTAATCATCAAAATCGGTTCAGTGTAACTGAAGATATAACGGCCGCCAGTTCGAAAAAACGTGGTTTCGAGTTAAACGCGTTTAAAGATTGAAGTTCCTTTTGGGGAAATAACAAAACAAAATAAAAAATGAAAAAATTCAGTTCTAGAATGGTGACAATTCTGCGTCGATTGCATATTATTTGATCAAAATCGGTTTAGTAGAACTGGAGACAAGTGGCTTGGTAGTCCGAAAAAGTTGCTAGAAAGTAACCAAAAATGTTACAGATATTATATACTTACAGATATTAGTGGGCGATGCCAGCTGCATACAGCAGACCTTCCTCATCTTCAAAAAAACTGTTTTCGTCTGCAGCTCCCTCTGCTCTGCGTGCCATTCTGCCTTCTTAGCTTAGATACGGATTAGTCAGTCTGAGCATTGTGTAGCATACCCTTCGTTCTCGATAATTATCGATATCGATCTGAGGCGACAACATGTAACCATACAAATTAAAGAACCAGCCGATATTTCACAGCTTTATGTACTCGAAATTTACTGAGTCAAAAATTTCTTGTTTTAGAGAAGACATTGTTCGCCCTAAAAAAGGCTATATCTTCTAAAGTATTTTGAATTTCAAAAAATCCTTTTGGGGCGATATTCTCAAATATCCAAGCTATAAAAATGCAACAAAAAATTAGGAAAAAAATTTTGCACATGGAGAATACCCCCTTCAAAGAAAAATTTCGATCCGTCTCGTGCAAAAAATAATTTTTTTCGAGGCGAGGTTTATCTCAAAATGTAAGTGTACCTACCAAAATATAAAAACAAAATTTAACGTAATCTAAAAAAATGTAAAAAAATTATTAAAAACTTTATTTTATATTTTTTATTCCAACCCTAAAAATTGTACAGTCTTTTTGAAATTTAAAAAAATTATTTTTTTTAAATTTAAGAAGGAAGATATTAGTTTCGTCTATTTAAATTGGTCATTTCTGAGCTTTCCATCGGAATCGAAGCAATAAGCTTTACATTGGATATATGCAGGGGGAATGGTCTGTTCCTTTTACTTTAAATACCCAGTCACGATGTGATTTCAAAATTGTCAATCACATCGATTCTAGTAACAGTTTTTTATACTTTTGGAATCGGAATTATAATTTCGCTTAGAAGTTTGCTACGCAACTTCAACCCCGTGAAGTATACATATATTATTGATCAGGGCGACAAGCTGAGTAGATTTAGCTTTTTCCGCCCGCCTATCTGTTTCTACGTACACTAGTCTCTCAGCTTTAAAGCTATCGATCTGAAAATTTGCACAGAGTCTTCTTAAGATATAACGTCGGTCGGAAAATGGGTCTTAGTGAGAAAACTTTTCTGTTTTTAATGCTAGCGTCCCCAAAGTCCGCCATTATTAATTTTAAATGCTTTCAAAGAGATTTTATAAGTTTTGTCAAAGTCGGGTGACTATATATAATACGATAGGGTCGAAAAATGGGCTTTAGTGAGAAAAACTTTTGGTTTTCAATGTTATCGTTTTTTAACTCGATGATTGTTAATTTGATAAGCATTCAAAATTATTATTTTTAGGAAAACCGGTTTTTTTTAAACTCTGTATTTCTCATATTTTACTGGACAGAAATATTGTTTCTTAGAGTTTCACAACTTTGATTCCCATATTTAAAAGAAGCATTTTTTATGTATAAATATTCATTTACATTCAGCTTACTATTAGGGTTGTCGAAATATCGATATCGAATTCATTTTGACGATATTTTTATGAATACTTTTTTATGTTTTTTGACAAAAAGGAAGGTTTCCTAAGGGCATTCTCTTGGGTATTAGTAATGTCAGTAATACTAGTAATATCCAAGAGAATGCCTTCAGAAAACCTCCCTTTTTGTGGCCGAAACTTATAAAAATACACACCAAAAATATATTCAACAAGTATTCGATATCGATATTTCGACATCCCTACTTACGATCTCCATCTGAACAAAATAATTTTTAGAAATAAGTCATGTAATGCGACTTTTATTCGCTTGCAGAGTTTACTGAAATCTTGAATTAACAAATTGGGTTCTGTACATGAAATTTTACATTGCATTACGAAAAAATCAATAAGAAATAAGGTTTCCTGTTGGGTTTGGTCTACGGAACATTTTAAATGGGGTTCGGTTCGGGCATCACAAGAACCATAACCCATCCGTTTCTGAAGTGATCGGTTTCAAAGAAGCTTCCAGTCTAGATTAAGGAAGAGTAGAAGAAACTATGTTTGTAAAATTTATACTTTTTTGGATTTATTTCTTTACTTACTTTAGAATTTGATAGTAATATTATATTTTGTTATATAAAATGTGTTAAAAGTAGAGCTCTTCTTTTGAAATTGGGAAGTTTAGGCCCCCTCCTTTGGTCAACCCTATTGTCCTTACTCACCCACCTCTGTAAAAAGGTTAATAAGCTACTGCCCCTAATGTAAACGGAGTGTGGGCGGAATAGTCATACAACGCGCAAAAACTTTGTTGTTTTCTATCATAACCTGACCACAGGCAAGCGAAGTGGTCAAAACTGTAAGCTCATTCTGTTTTTGACAGGAGAGCGTGACGGACGTTACAATTGGACAAGCAGTGAAACCTTCGAGCTAGCTTAATTGTGTAAAATGTCACCATCATCAGCATTCTCATTAGTCGCTTTTGTGGAACGCATTTGAATGATGGGCTGCGGTTCGTCCATGGAGGCGACGCCACCAAATGTAATAATGCAACAAAATGGCGTAGCTAGCGTAACGGTAATTTAACAAATCAATATGCGACCCCGCTCATTCACACATTCCCACCTCCCTCCCCCACAGAACATTGTCGAGCAATATGTGCGTCTCGACGAACAGATCAGCAAACTGGAGGGCAGTTGCCCGGGCCCACGAATGGCCACAGCCGAAGCTTGGATAGAGCATTTGCAGGCCAAAAGGGATGCCATGTTGGGATTGGAGGGAATGGGACTGGAACAGACTCAGCCAGCCAACTCGGACGAGGCCGTTCCACTGTCTATTGCTAATTACCGCATGAGGGGTGGAGGAAATGAAATTGTGGCCAATACACCCACCAAGGACCTGGCTCAAGTAAGTAGAGGGGGGTATAAGCAATTATCACTTGGGACATATGATTGAAGGCAAATTGACAAGGTAGTTGGCGAAAGGTGTGCATTTGAAATAAGTAAACTGTGAAAACTGCCGATACATATTTAAGCGGATGCCCCTACGAGGACTTATTGATCATAATTTATTTGGGCAATGTTTTGGTTATTCCTTGGGTGTTTTTAGGAAACTTCATGAAAAACTTTTTTTACATTGTAGAACGACTTTTTAAGTGTCCAAAAGGGACGTCTAATCAGTCATCTTTGCATTCATTCTTCGAGTGAACGATGTGCTCAAAGAAGAACTGAAAAATGTTCAATCGCTTTTCCAAAAATTTAATTAATTGTATGTTAGTTTGTTAGAACAGTCTTCTGTGAGTTGTGGGGGCTTTAACTTTACGCCTAGCAGTAAAGAAAGAAATTTATCTATCCAATTTAGTTTCGGTATGAACCTTTAGCGGATAAGCTAAAGCTAAATAAAAAACTTACATTTAAGGAAATAGTTCTGTAAAATATTCTTTATTTATAAATATCACAAGTTTACTAAAAAAAGGCCAACTTTTGCAACAGAGAAGTTAGCAATCGATACTTATGTATTTTTGGCCGCTGAACTCAAATAAATTGTCCGTTTTCTCTCAGTACGTCAGGCTTACGAGATATTCGCATAAACGTGTTTTTAGCGAGGTTTCTTTACATTTGTTGGTCCTGTGGCCACATTAAGTATCCTATTGCAACCAAATTTGTTTTAATGTGAGCTGCATTGAATAACGCTACCGAAAAACCAAGCACGAAGTTTTAATTTTGCTGATAAGGTAAAAAATTTTGGATTTAAAAATGGAAATGTAGATAATTTTTGATGAAAACCAATTTTTTCCAAGTTTAAATAATTTGGAAAATGTTCTGCTGATATTGAAAATCTTAGAAAAAAATAGTTGGTAGTCCTTTGTTTCTTCTTATTTTACATATTTTCAGTTTTTCAATATCATTGCGCTTTTAAAAGCTATAACCCAAAAACTATAAATATTTTCGACTTTTTTTGCATAATATTTTTCATTAAAAGGGTCTAGCCCGATAAGGGAAGGGGTGCGGCCTAAAGTCTGGAATTTCGAAATTTCCTTTATAGTTGGATAGATTACTTCAAAACAAAACATCTGGCCCAATGTTGGGTCATTTTGATGCCATGTCCTTAAGATATCGTCAAAAATCCTTTTATTGGAAGCCTTTCTTTAAATAGAAATATCTCGGGAACCAGAGTAGCTAGAGACATGAAATAAATTGCTAGTGATAGATAATAGATCAAAGTTTTCGAAAACATTAAATACCTCAATTAAAAGAAAAATATAATCTGGTGGTTTTGCTAGTTCGTTACCGCCACCTTAAAACTTTTCCTGGAATTTCCTCCATCTTTAAAGCAAATTACCTGAAAGTTTGAAAAAATCAAAAATACGCTTCACAAAGAAAAATTAAAAAATATGATTTTGCTATAATTTAAAGACCAATTTAATCTGATAGTTTTGCTAGTTCGCGTTTGACCGCCACCTTAAAAACTTTTCCTGGAATTACCTCTAACCTTAAAGCCAATTACCTGAAAGTTTAAAACGAAATCGAAGATACGCTTCAAAAAGAAAAACTCAAAAATATATATATACTCTGATTAAAACTTTTATAATATATTAATTAATTATTTCACAGTACAACACAAAAAAAACCACCGTAAGACCCTTCAGTTATGATAAAAGGGACTTTTTTTAAGCATCACCTCATACTCAGTTTTTCAAATGAAGCTTTCGGTTCAGCGTTTTATGTATTTTGTACTTGCAACACACAATCTTACTTGAACGGTTATCCAACTATAAAGGAAATTTCGAAATCCTCCAGACCCCTTTTTTATCGGGCTAGACCCTTTCTTGTAGCTTGAAATAACAAAGAAGTTGTTGTGGAAACAAATGAGTGGATTTGCTGAATTTGATGCTTGCTGACCCGAGATCAAGAAGAAAAAACTCAGTTTGTGTTTGTTTCCACATATTTTTGGATGCACAATCGGCATCCGAATCTTCAGGGACACTACAAAAGAACAATTCGCCAACATAACAAAAATTTCATTTGTAAAAAGAGTCATCTTTGCGCTAGATGTCTGTATATGTGCGCGCAGTTGTCTGCTTCAAAGTTAATTCTTTCTTTTTTTTTCCTAATAGTGTTTAACATTTTGTAAAAATATTTGCTTTTTGTAGTTGCTTTTTGTTGTAAGATTATGGTCTCTTCGAAATTCGTGAACTCCCTCTCCATATCTGTGTCGCCAGTGCAGTTTCTGTATGGTCGTTTGGTATCGGAGTTTGTAATCGGACTTATGTTGCGATATCCTTGTTTTAAGTTTTGACTTTGTTGTTCCTAAGTATATTTTATTGCACGCGTTTATTGGATCCCCTTTACATGGTATTTTATATTTTACGTTACTTTTGTCTGCGTTGTCAATTTTCGACTTCGTCTTGTTGAATACATGTCCCATTGTATATGTTGGTTTGTGAGCTATTTGTATGGTATTTTTTTGTATTTTAAAGCAGTCGGATTTTGCAAAACGTTCTGAGAGGTCAGAAACATAAGTCAAGGATCTATACGACTTGGGTTGTCTAGTCCCTTTTGGTTTTGCCGTTTTGCTTCTCTCTATTTATGTTTTAATAATACTCCTTGGAAAGTCATTATTCGTCAGTATAATTTTAATCTCCGAAATTATGTCATTGTGAAATATCTCGTCGCTTAAGTTCAGCAATCTGTTAATACAGGTTATCGCTGTATTTATAATCATATTCTTCGGGTGTTTGGAGTAAAAATTAATTATTCGTCCTGATGCTGTGGTTTTTTGTACCAATTAAGTTTTAATTTGTTTCCTTGTCTATTGATAGTCTTATCCAAAAAGGGAAGTGTTCCATCTATTTCTAATTCTGTGGTAAATTGAATAAAGTTATTTAGTTATTTTTTGTTTATTTAAAGACATTTTGGAGGTTAATATTGTTTTTAAAATGTAAAAAGTGAGGTAAATTTGTGTAGTTTTTCAGCTATTACTTTTAAAAGCGCGATGATATCGAAAAACTAAAAATATGTAAATTAAAAAAATATATATATTTAACAAAATAACAATTCAAATACCGTCTAAAAACTCATTAAACTATTACTACTTTTATACACACAAGTTGCTTATAGCCCATTAAAGTATGCTATGCCTTTGGAATGAAATAATTGAGAATAATATTTTTTTTTTATTTGGCTTAACACAAGATTATAATGTTTGTCTATTGCTGGTCTGTCAACGATAAACGTAGTTTATAACTAAAAATATAAAGTGAATCACTTTTTCTAACGGATGCATATTTCAAAAAATTCTTAACAAGTACGTTGTTTTGTTTGGAACTGGTTCAGTTCAGTATTTTTGCTCTTGTCACTTAAGGTCACTCTAGTCTCGAAATAAATTAGAATTGTTTGTTTTTGTTACAAATTCATGCTATTTACATTACAATTTAACTACGAAAACGTTGCAAAATGACAGACAAAGGAAAGGGTCTTAACGTGGCCGAGCTTTGCTGCGTTTGTATGGCCAGCTCGGAAGCTGGTACCACCAACATCACCAACTCAGATCCCAACACGGGACAATTTGGATTTTTGTCCATGATAGAGGAGGTGACTGGAAGCGTAGTTAAACGTAATGTGGGACTACCCGAAAGTATATGCCGTTCTTGCCGGCAAACAGCAAGAATTGCATTCGAGTTTAAGCAGCGATTTGAAAAAAGTCTTCGGAGCTGGGCCAAGATGATGGAACCGAACGAATCCGAAGGTTTATTGGAAGCATGGATTGAAGAGAAAATATTTGAAGGAAGCGAAAAAGACGAGTCGGAGGAGTGCCTTAGCGCAGAGAGCGAATGGGAAGAGTTCGCCTCTCTCACGGATGACGAGCTATACAAAGCAATCAAAACGAGCACTGGCAATCCACCATTCGAGTGCTCATCCGAGCGAACTTTCCGGTGTTCCCACTGCCTGAAAGTCTTTAAAACACAAGTTGCTTTAAACGTACACAACCGCATGCATTCTCTGGATCGAACTTTCCAGTGTTCCCAATGCTCGAAATCTTTTACCGCAAAAAGCAGTTTAGAGGTTCACCTTCGCACTCATACTGGAAAACGACCCTTTGAGTGCTCAAAGTGCCCAAAGACCTTTATTCATAAACACAGTCTGACGAATCACCAACGCACTCATACTGGAGAACGACCCTTCGAATGTTCCCAGTGTCCAAAGGCCTTTAGCACTAAAAGCAGTCTAAATATTCACCTTCGCACTCATGCTGACAATCGTCCCTACCAGTGTACAGACTGCTCAAAGACCTTTTGTCAAAAGGGTAATCTAGTGGAACATATGCGCTCTCATACAGGGGAACGACCATTCAAATGTTCGGTCTGTGCAAGAAGTTTTGTCCGTAAAGAAACTCTAAAGCGTCACGTTGACACTCATAATGGAGATCGACGCTTTGAATGTTCCCACTGTTCGAAGTCATTTAGCCAATATATCCCATTGAAATATCATCTTTACACTCATACCGGAGAACGACCCTTTGAATGTTCGCAGTGTTCGAAGCTCTTTACCCGGAAAAGCAGCCTAAAGTATCACATTAATACTCATCACCGGATAACGACCCCTTTAAGGAGTAAGAGACAAGATCGCATTGCTGCTAATAAGAAATGGCAATGATTGAACGGGTTAGCTCCTTCAAAAGTTTGGAAATCCAACATGTCCATGCAGGCAAAATTAGAGACTCTATCAAAGCTCTCAATAAAACACGAAGTACGCTTTTGGATAAACAGCACGTGCCGCATAGTGTAAAATGTCAATACGAGCAAAAAGAAAGGCTTCAAAGATATTTCAACAAAACAGTCTACAGACTACAGCGTAATTCACCGAACTAAGCAATCCACGTAAAAACTGGTCTCCCTTGCGATTTACTTTTCCTCTGGGCTCACACTTTGCGTACCTAAGAAAGACGTTTGTTTCCCGAAAGTCTCCTGGAAAACGCCTAGGCAACATTTTTACTGCAACCTCGATCTTACTGCTTTGCTGTTTGACGCTATCTGGCTGAAGAACACAATCTGCCGATTAAACGATAAAGCATCCTGGAAAAAATCTTGCTTTAAATTACTAAAGAGGATTGTAAGCTGTAGAAATTAGGCAAACTTCATTGATCAAGCTTACAACAGTTCCAGAAGGATGTTATATAAACGCCTGAATCTCTCTATGGGGATACAAAATTATTTCAACGGCAAATACAACACCTCTCTTATATCCTCCCCATCCTGTGCAGGCTGCGAATTGCTCCAACTCGACTACAGATCATATGGAAATATCCTCAACGTATGTTCCCTGTGCAATATCAACAGCATTGAAGACACGATTCATATCATCACAATCTGCCCAATCCTGCAGGAAATCAGGAAAACTAAACCTTAAGCAATTGATCCCAATCCTAAACGGACCCAGTTGGAACACGCTGTACCAGGCACCGCGTCATACCAGAATATTTCCGATTAAACTTGTAAATTTTGTAAAGAAAAGCTGACGGCTACAAGCTATATCTACATAGATGTATTATTATTTATAAGAATAAACTTAATACAACTTTTACTTCAAAGACTCAAGCAGATTATTATCCTTTATTATACCACTTCATAAAAAAGGAAGTAGAACTGATATTCAAAATTATCGTGGGATAGCAAAACTTTGTGCCTTACCCAAACTTTTTGAACTGATTATAACTGCTCAGTTGCAGCACCAGTGTTGCTCTCTGATGTCTCCATACCAGCACGGGTTTATGAAGCGCCGGTCTACATCGACCAATCTGCTCAAGTTTACTTCATAAATTAGGGACGGATTCAAGCTGCAAAATCAGTCAGATGTTGTATTCACAGATTTTAGCAAGGCATTTGATTCAATGAATCACCTTTTGCTCTTAAAGAGTTTATCGCTTTTAGGTTTTCCCAACCTCTTGGTCAATAGGATTTCAATTTACTTGGCAAACCGTACACAGAAAGTCTTATTTAACAACACCTTCTCCAAGCAGGTTTATGTCACTTCCGGAGTTCCACAAGGGAGTCACCTAGGGCCGTTGCTTTTTGGCTTATTCATAAACGACAGAATCCGTCTATTAAGTCAACCGTCCTTGCAAGATCGTAGAATCTGTCATGGAGTTATGTTCCTTCATATACTAATAAATGGCCATATTGACTCTTGTTTTCTACTGAGCCAAATTAATTTTTCGATCCCACCTAGATCTACAAGACAGTTCCGGCCAATTTTCTTAAATATAAGTAGATCTAATTTCGAATCTCATGACCCGTTTCGAATCATATGCAAGTTATAAAACGATTTGTACCATTTATTAGCTTCTGAGGGTTCGATGTCGGTAAATGTATTTAACATTTTGTCACACTTACATATCTTCCCAGCAACTGTAAATCTTTGCCTCCGCCCACTTGATGTGAGTCGAAGCATATCATAAAAAAGTTCTCCTAATTTCGGTGGAGGCGAAATAAGGATTAATCTGTTTTCTTCCTTTTCTCTCTTAATTATTATTTTGACAGCTAAATTTGTCAACTGTATTAAATAAATATTAAATAAATTTTGGTATTTAATTCATTAACTGATATGACAATTTGCTTTTACGGGAAGTTACGATCAGTGGCAGTGTTCACCAGCACAAATCGAAGGATCTTCATGGATGGATTGCTAGTTTGTGTGATTGTGATGAAGGAAAAAAAGAAAATTAAAGCTGTCATTTAATATTAAAACGGTAACTTTCACGCCTAGTAATTTAACCAAAAAATCCCATCAAAGCGTTCAGCATACGCAATACTTCAGCTAGGTATTGAGTTACTGGCGAATAGTGAGCAAAATCTGCAATTAGCTTTAAAATATTACAAAAATACTTGGAAAAGCAGAGTTGTTGTAAAAATGCTAAGAACATCAACCTTATTCAATTTGCGGACCCAAAATTGCAATAAGGCAAGTCTTGATTGTATTATCCGTTGGGGGTTAACTTACCTAATACTCAAACGGTTACTTTATATCTTTAATTAAGATTGGCTTGAAATATAAAATGCGTATGAGTATTTCTATGGCTGGCAGGCATGCAAAATAAAGTTTGAAAAAAGGGAGGACTACCTAGCTCAATAATTGTCAACTCTTTGGAAAAAGGAGCTCCGCCTATTTTTGAATTCGATTTCTTAAATTCCAGGAATCAATCCTGCTATCAGAAGAAGTGAAAAAGGTAGCTAAACCTCATTTAATGTTAATATACAACAAAATTCAAAACGTTAATGAAAACTTAACGGATATTCATTCAATTCCATAAAAAAGTAAAATATCGATTGCTATCGTTTACCTAAAGATTATTAAATATTGGATTATTTAACAGGATATCAGGCTTGAATAGTTTTAGCATTTCCACCCACACAAGTGTCAGAAGAATGAACATTTTCCTCATTGGAGTTTGTTTTACCAGACTTAAGAGCCAATTTCGATGAAAATATAAATAAACTAATCAAATGGAAATGTCAAATTTGAGTTTATTAAAAAATGAAATGTTTTATATATGATAGGGTGTATTACTCATATCGAAGTCGATTTCCGTATGAAGTTAAGGATTTCGAATTAGAATTGTTTAAGTTTATATATAATTATTGGGTGTGTTCCAGAAATCTCTAGAGATTTTCGTATGAACGATTTAATTTTGATGGAACTAATCTAGAACTAATTTAAATATGAGAATGATAAGAATAAGGTCGGCTACTAGATCATATGTCAGTAAAAACGGAAGTATTAAATCTACTTGGCCTTGAGCAGTTGGTTTCAAATCGCTGAACTTTTGTTCTTTAATTTAGTAGCCGGGCATATTTGTTGGACTTCACATATAATGGAAGGCAGTTTATTTTGATCCGCTTGGCTTTCATTAGTTGATTTCAAACCGCCAAATTTTTTAAACAAAGTGAAGAGAAAAAACATTTTTTCTTCCTTTAATATACAAAATTGGAGGATTTCAAAACGAAATGAGTGCGTTTATACGGAAATTTCCGGCGGGATTTTAACATATCCGATTAACTGAAAACCTTTGTTAACGCATAATCTGAATACTTGTATCAAAAAATATATTTCTGTAGTAAATTAAATGAATAAGGAGCGAACCGAACCGAACAGAACCATAACCGCGGTTCAGTAAGCCCCAAAAACTGAACCGAACCAGTCCTTGTTTCCGAGTGGTTTGTATCCCTGTTTCTTATGCATTCTTTAATAAACCCTTGTACCATTAAAAAAAATTTTTTGAGGGGGAAAGTACATGTAATCTAAATTCCCTTTAATGAAAAAGAAATAAGTAAAATTAATGTAAAAATGGGAAAAGTTGAGCTAGCACGGCCGTGAAACCGAATATCTCCAAATGGGTTATAAGTAAATCTAAGATTAGCTTACATTAGTTCAATTTGATTGCTTCCCAATGGAAAAAAAACGATAAAATATAGTGTTTTTAACCACTTTTAATTTTTTGGTTCAGGTTGACCTTTTGGTAGAAATGCCCACATTGCATATCCTTTAAAATAATTAACATATCGCTCACTTACTTCAAGATTTACGATTCTAAAATTAATGATACAGAAATATTCGCTGTATTGTGTTCAACAATTTGTAAATATTTCTTTTCTTTACTTTATCTTTTTTAAAAATTCAATAGAACTAGTTCAGTTCTATATTTTTGCTCTTGTCACCTACGGTCACACCCGTCTCGAAAGTTGCTAAAGAGTGTTTATTTTGGTTAAATATTCTTATCCATTTGCCACTTATCGTTGTTATAAAGTGAGATTTGTTGCAAAATGGCCCTCAGAGCAAAGGGCCTTAATGTGGCCGAGTGTTGCTGTGTTTGTATGGCCAGCTCGTTAGCTGGTACCACCAACACCACCTGGCTGAATATATTGACCGACACGGATACCGAAGGAAAACGTTTTGAGGTCTATAATAGAGGAGGTGACTGGAAGCATGGTTAAATCTGATGAAGGACTACCGGAAAGAATATGCCCTACTTGTCTGCAAACAGCTAAAATTGCTTTCAAGTTTAAGCGGCGATTTGAGGAGAGTTTTCAGTGCTTAAGTGAGCAGCTAGAACCATTGACCGAGGAGGAAACCTTAAAAGATGATTCCAAAACCGAGGAATTCGAATCTCAAACTGGCAAACTACCATTCCAATGTTTACACTGCCCGAAAAGCTTTAGTAAAAAGTACGGTCTAACAAGACACGTTCGCACTCACACAGGAGAACGACCCTTTGAATGTTCCCAATGCTCAATGACTTTTACCGAAAATAGCAGTTTAAAGAATCATCAACGCACTCATACCGGTGAACGGCCCTTCCAGTGTTCAGATTGCTCGATGACTTTTACCCAAGTCAGATCTCTTAAAGATCACCTTCGCACTCATACTGGCGAACGACCCTTCAAGTGTTCTCAATGCTCGAAGTCCTTTAGCCGAAAGGGAATTCTGATCAATCATCAACGCACTCATACTGAACAACAACGACTCGAATGTACCCTATGCTCAAAGACCTTCACCCAAAAAAACAGTCTCAAGGATCACCTTCGCACTCATACTGGCGAGCGACCCTACGAATGTTCCCACTGCTCGATGACATTTTCCCAAAGCAGCACTTTGAAGAATCATCTTCGCACACATACCGGCGAGCGACCCTTCCAGTGTACAGATTGCTCGATGACTTTTACCCAAGTCATCAATCTAAAAAATCACCTTCGCACGCATACCGGAGAACGACCTTTTGTATGTACCCACTGCCCGAAGTCCTTCAGCCAAATGGCAAGTCTAAATTATCACCTTCGCACTCACACAGATGAACAACCCTTCCAATGTTCCCACTGCTCGAAGACTTTTAAGCAAAGGCACAGTTTAAACAATCACATTCGCAATCATAACGGAGAAAGACCCTTCGAATGTCCGCAGTGCTCGAAGACCTATACGCAAAAATCCGATCTAACAAGACACATTCACACTCACACCGGAGAAAGGCCCTTCAAATGTTCCTACTGCTCGATGACATTTTTAAAACATTTCCAGTTAAAGAATCACCTTTACACTCATACAGAAGAAAGACCATTTAAATGTTCGCAGTGCTCGAAGAGCTTTAGCCGAAAAGACAGCCTAAAGCATCATCTTAACGCAATTCACCAACTCTAAGTGTTTCCTTTCTAGTTAATAATAAAGAGTGGATGTTGTGATATTCTGTATAAAATTAGAATAATAAATAATTTATTTATAATTTAGGGTTTCATGTTGATAAATTTTATTTTGGAAAGGCAAAATAAAATCAAATAATATTAACAGATCATTATTTGCTGGCCAACTTAGCAAATGAAGTTTGAAGATATCTTAGGCTGCCTTCACACTGTTCGACACATGACCCATGATAACTGTCCTGATTTTTGTTAGGTAAAAAATTAGCTTGTCAAATTCATAGAATTTCATGGGGAAATTAGGCCTACTTGATATCAAGGGTCATGTGTCGAACAGTGTGAAGGCAGCCTTACTCAAAATTTTGATTCAATTATTGTAAGAGGGTTCCGCATTTTTCTTACAAATTTACAAAGTGTTCCGAATTTTGTAACCTTCTCATCTGCCTCTCCGTTTGGGGTATGCTTAATAAAATAGGTAAGCTCGGTTCAACTCCGCTATTTTAAGACCTGCCCAGTTCCCCGAGACAGGTCCTAGAATTGTGGGTACTATAGGTAAAATGAAAAAAACAATTAGGGTTGAGGGTTTGGTTAGGGTATTGGCCACAAAAAAAATAAATTTAAACTTTTTGTTTATGTCATGTGTCTCCCTTCTTATTACCTACCAGTCTACACCTTCTTTAAGTTCGTGAACCAGAACTCGAATTTAAAAAAAAAAATTTTTTTTTTCATTTTTGACTTGTGAATATCATACAAAATTTTTTCGTAATGACAAAAGTAAGTATGAGGGAAATATCTTTGGTCAATTGCCTTTTTGATAGAAATTGTTTTTTTTTTGTAACAATTTCTTTCTGGTTATGTGACGTCACCAAAAAAAAAGTGAGATAAGGGGGGTATTGAGCCACTTTGAAAAAAATCGGTTTTGACTTTCAAAGAGAATATTGCAATGACGCGCAATAAAACAGAGGAAAAACTCTCCAAAGAAGTAAAAAAAACATTGAAAAAGGCAAACAAAAGAACAGCCACAAGCAAAAACTGCTCCTATATAAAAGAAAACAAGCCTGATGCCGTCAATCATTTCTCACTCTTCATTGATATTTCTTAATTCATAATATATGAAAAATTGTTCATTTTTTCGATTAATAAATAATAATGGCTTAAAGACTCGAATTTTGAACTTTTAGATGGGTGGCTTACAACCCCCCACAAATTTTCAAAATGTCAAAAAATCATTTTTTTCAATATGAATCTTTTACCTAAAATACAAAATTTACAGAATGAAAAAATATTGATTTTTGGCGAAGTTATGTTCGAAAAACAAAACTATGATCACAACTCCCCACTCTCCCCTATAATTTTAAGTTACATATAAAAAAGAAAAGATTTTTTGAGTTATATAGCACAATGAGCTGTCTTCTCCATTTGGGCAACCAATGCTGAAAAAAATAGTTTTTGCTTTTATTTAAGAAATAGTTGTTGGCAGGCTCAAGGTCCTGAAAATTTTAAGTGCTTTATTATACCCTGCAACGCATAGAAATATTCATTTCCGACCCTGTAAACTATATATATTCTTTATCAGGGTGACGAGCTGAGTCGATTGAGCTTTGTCCGTCCGTCTGTCAGTCTGTTTCTACGCAAACTTGCCTCTCAGTTTTAAAGCTATCGACCTCAAACTTCGCACAGAGTCTTCTATACTAATATGTCGGAACCGACCGGATCGGATGACTATATCTTATAGCTGCCATAGGAACTATCTGTCAAAAAGTGGGTTTTTATGAGAAAAACTTTTTTGTTTTTAATGTTAACGTGTCTCACTTCAGCGATTATTAATATTATAAGCTTTTATACAGATTTAGAAGTTTTGGTCAACATCAGATGACTATTTCTTATAGCTGTCATAGGAACTATCGGTCGAAAAGTGGGTTTAATTTAGAAAAATTGTTTGTTTTAATGCTGGCGTTCTTAAACTCTGATGTATTAAAACATTTGCACGGTTATAAAAACTTCGGCAAAGACGAAGTTAGCTTGGCCTTCTCGTTTTTAATTAAAACACAGTTTGTTTATATCTCCAATATATTTCGATATGCCGTCGGCATTTGTCATCGTGGCTGTATAACAAGAAACCCGAAACACAAAATTGTCATACTTGAAACAAAACAAAAAGTTTACAAAATTATTACATACAGAAGGGCTACAGAGTCCAAGCAGTCAGCTGCGAAGTTTGAAACTGTGTATGTTTTCTTATTGATATGGTCAAGTAGTAAACTAAATGTAGTTCAGTATTTTGTGTGAGTGTGTGCTTATAATATTCAACATTTCTATCGTGAACCGTTTGTTGTATTAATAATAATAATAATAATATGTTCCTTTATTAACATTATTTTTACAAAGAATTTCTGCATGATTTTGGTACAATACGACATTGGTTTTAAATCGTCTATCGGTAAAGAGAGATACAAATTAAATTAAATTCAAGCAGCCTTCCCAGCCTTCATCGTCTTTCCCATTTAATCTCGCAATAATTTCATTTTACGTGAGTGAGGGTTTCCCAAAGAATCTGCCTATAAAATTTTCTAAGTCCTCGCATTCTTTCATGTTGCATAAGGTACATTCATCTGGCACGTTTCGCAAATGTTTGTTTAATATTATGAGATCACATATTGCTTTAAAAATCCACATTATCTGGTCCCGTTTATGCGATTGAATGAAGTAGCTCGGTCCTATGCCATGGTCTAAATATCTATAGAACCTATGCGCGCTACTCATAGGCTCTGCTCCACATAGTTTGGTGTTCGTGACTTTCTATCCGCTTCTTGAGCACTTCTGTTTTGTTCTGCCACTCCATTCTTGACAACGGTAAGTTCCAGTCCAAGTTGAAATTGATACTTAAATCTCTTAAACATTTAACACATCCTATACTTTTCCTTAGCAGCGTGAAATTGTGAGCAGGAGTAATTCCGGTTTCTAGTTGAATGCAATAATTCTGAGTGCAGTCGGCGAGCCTGAACATTTTCTTGATGAAGAAATTTTCCAATTTGTCAACTTCTTCGAAGTTGCCCGATCCCCATATTTGCGCCCCATAGCTTTGGAACGAAGCTTCCATTTAGCTCCTATTCCAACATCTTTGTTCCGGTGTTGTTGTATTGTTGTTCCTGCTGCAGTATGCTCACATTTGAAAAAAAAAACAAAAAAGAACGTCTTATCTCCTACCGTTTTGTAGATAGGTGGGTCATACCTTCTAAAGATAGTTAGTAATTAGCATTATACAGTAGAAATGATAAGGATCGGATGAACGATTCTTAAGTTATGAGCAATTAAGAAAAAAAATTAATTTTTTGACTTCTCATAACTCCGAAGATCAAAATTCCAAAGGAATGGAACAAAGTTTGATGTCAACGATAGCTCGAGAATCTCTTCGGGTCTTTCATCTGCTTAATTGAGAAAAGTTTGTTTGTTGCCGTATCCATTTGGCCAGATTAAATGTACCTCTCATCAAACAAAAATTTTCACCCAAAATCAATTTTTAAATCGTAAGTTCAAGTCTGGTGCATATGGTAATCCTTTAAACCAAAAACCTGGCGTGAATTTCCCTAAATTGTTTGGAACGAGAGTCCAAGTTAACAAGTTTTGCGTAAACTAGAATTTTTCAAAAATAGTCCAAATGTTTCGTTGTGCTGGCTCAAGGTCATTCGTCCCAACCAAGGAATGAAAAGACGATAGTTTTTTTATTTCTGTTTTCCCAATATATTTCGGGCCCACATCGGGGTCCGTCTTCAGGGGGCTAACAAACAACATTAAACAGATAAAATTAACAAGATTTTTCCAAGAAACAATTTTTGAACAACATTGAAACGCCACGGAGTCTGATATTCAACTAATTTCGTCTAATGTTTGTGTCAAGTAGGTGTCTGTATATGTGTGCAGAGTTCTCTGTGCAAGTTTTAAAATTCAGCCCAATCTCTGATGGTACATTATGTTCAGCATCTCCAGAGTAAAGCGTTTGTTGTAGTGGCTCTCTGGTTGCAAAATGGTTGTGGCATCAAAATCTGGGGAATGGCCGATCTCAGTGCAATGGGCCGCAAGCGCTGTTTTTGGTGTATTGATGATGCTGCGTTTTTTATTGTCTGACTTGTGTCCAGATAGTTTTGTCTTTAGTTTGGATTTTGTCGTTCCAACATATATTTTCTTACATATATTGGTCCCGTCTCCAGCTTATGGTATTTAGTATATTAAGTTGTGTTTGTCCAACGTTGATATTTTGCTCTTCATGTTACTGAACAATGCAGCCGTGGTGTACGTTGGCTTGTGAGCAATTGTGATCTGTTCCTTGTCATATAAGTCCGCTTTGGCCAGTCTTTCCGAGTAATGTGGTATGTAAGTGACTGACTTGTATGTTCTGGTCTGTTCAGTATGTGTTTTTATGGTTTCCTTTCCAATGTCTTTAATGATCGTCTTGATAATGCTCTGAGGGAAATCATTCTTTGACAGCAGTTTTTGGATTATCCCTACATTGCACATTGGTCGCTCCCATACGACAAAAATCAAAAAACCGAAATCAAAATTTTACACTTTGAAGTATGTCAATCCAATATTAAATAAATTATCTTTTTGAAACAAAATAACTTTTTTTGCGTGACCATTCGCTCTTTGTGTAAAAGTCCCATAAATTTAAACCATTTGCTACGCAATTTAGTGCTTTGTGTTTTGTCTCAAAGTGACCTAACATTTAAAAGTTTAAAAAATAAACAAATACAAGTTACAATAACTTTTTAATGATATGGATAACGTTCGAACAGGTATTAACTATGATTTGATTTATTTAACAATTTGGATATTGTGGTTTATCTTTTGAAACAAAGCAAAATCAGAAATGACCTTTTTTTATTGTTTTTCGTTTACTTTTTGTACTTTCACTTAAGCTTTTAGTTGTGATGCCGATCGATTCCGATGCTCATATTTATCATCATTTATTGTTAATAATAATAGATTAAAAAAGTAAAAGAATCAGCTGCCCGGAGCTGCCCGGAGGAGCTGCCCAGCGTCAAAATATTTTGATGATTTGTTGTTTTTGTTTTCCATGTTAAGTGCTCTTTTATGTTTTTGTTATTGTTGCAAGTATGGTAAATGACAAATTGGATTGTTTTCTTAATTTATTATTAGAAATGTATATTTTTGGCAATCATTTAAATGACACTAATGCTAAAAGAGGTCGGAAAATCGTCAATTCGATATTTTGCAGATTCAATAGAGTTGCAGAATTTTGACTTTGCTGTCAGCAAATAATTTTACATCCGGTGTCAAAGCTGCAATCGTACCAATTTGACTGTTTTGCAGAAGCATTCGGATTGGCTTGATTTGAAGCTCTCTTTCACAGTGACAGAAAAAGCTGAAAAGTCGAATAATTGAGTCGTGGCCGTCCCACATCCGACTTCAATGAGCCTTCATCAAGAAGAAAGAAACGACGAATATCCAAAATAGCGAAAATAGATGAATCCGCTGCAAACACTTTGCAGAATGTCTCTCTACAACAAATCAAACATTATATAAGGCAAATTTTTATGAATATGCGACATTTATGATGATGGATGCCTATTCAACTTAAAACCACTTACTTATTCGACGTTCTATTAACTCCAAAATTTTATAAAATATTTTACCCAGTGACGATAATGTTCTGCAAACTGAAACTTACAGTTATCCAAGTAGCATTGGTGTAAGTGAATCACTCGCTGAAGTTGATTTACAAAGGTTAGTTAATCATACAGTTTCACGTATACTGAACTGTCAATCAAATTAAACAGTCTGTTTTTGAATTATTTTTTGATTAGGTAATTATATTATTAACAAATTTTCTGTTCAGAAGTATTTTAAGAATTGATATACTCGTATTTTAATTAAAATATATATTTATAAATGGTTGGCATGGGCTTCTGGGCGTATAATCACGCCCATTTTCTTCAAAATAGATTTATGGTATTGTTATAGGCTTACAGTTTAAATTATAGACCTAAAGGACACCTACAACTATTTTAGTAACCTACTTCCATACAAGTCCGACCACTGTGCATTGTCTTTGTTAAAAATTGTTGTAAAGTTGTCAGTAATGTTATTTTTATGTCATCTTCCTTAACTATCGCAAATAGGTCGTCTACATATTTGGTTAAGAGTCTGGTGGTCTTGACCTGTTTAAGGAATTCTTCCATAATTATGTCAGCTATTACTGGTGAGGCCTGAGATCCCATAGGGAGACCTTTCAATTGGACATACAGTTCCTCACCAAACTTGAAATATCTGTTCTCTGTTATGCAAAAGTTTAATGCTTCCAGAAACAGTTTTTTTGGCATAGTCGTGTGTTGTTTAATTAGTTCCCATTTGTCACGAATCACTTCAATTGCTAGGTCAGCTGGAATACTCGGAAATAATGATATTACGTCAAAAGATATTAGTTTCTCATCATCAAATATATAGGAGTCGTTTATCCTGTTTTTGAATTCCGTTGCGTTTTTTACGTTGTATGTGGAGTCTGTCGTCAAGTTTTTTAAAATTGCTGCTATGTATTTGCCTAGTTGGTTGGAAGGCGAATTGAACCAACACATTTTTTAAAAATATTTATATTTGATTTAACAGTGGAATATGTTAGGGAGTCCCTAATAGGGACTATGACAATTTGTAACACAAGTCAAAAGTTTTCATTTGAAATTAATATTGAGATGTGACACTCGCAGTGTGCACCCAAAATAACTCTGGTTTGTTTTAAGTTCAAATGGAACTAGTTCAGCTCAGTATTTTTATTTTAGTTACTTACGGTCACACTCGTCCTGCAATAGCTAAAAATTGTTTATTTACTTTGTTTACACGTGAAATTATCAGAGAATTTATTGCGAAATGGCACTCAGAGGAAAGGGACAATTTTTGGCCCAGCTATGTTACGTTTGCATGGCCAGTTCGGAGGCTACAACCACGGACACCACTTGGCTAAATATTTACACCGATACGGACTCCGACCTGGGACAAAGCTTGATTTCTATAATAGAGGAAGCATCTGGAAGTGTTGTTAAACCTGATAAGGATCTACCCCAAAGAATATGCCCTTCATGCCTGCGAACAGCAAAAATTGCATTCAAGTTCAAGCGGCGATTTGAGAAGGGTCTTCAGTGCTTAAGGGAGCAGATGATACATAACAACTCTACAAACCCATTCGAAGTTTTGCATGTAGAGGAGGTCTACAACAGCGAAACTCAAATGCGGAGCTTCCAGTGCCCCCACTGCTCAAAGTCATTTACCCTTAGAACCAGTCTATATCATCACATTCGTACACATACTGGAGAACGACCTTTTAAATGTATGCATTGTCCCATGACGTTTTCCCAAAGAGGCACTTTAAATAATCACATTCGCACTCATACCGGCGAGAGACCTTATCAGTGTACAGATTGCTCCAAGACTTTTACCCAAATCGTCATTCTAAAGAATCATCTTCGCACTCATACAGGAGAACGGCCCTTTAAATGTTCCCACTGCCCGAAGTCCTTTGCCCAACTGGCAAGTCTAAATGCTCACCTTCGCACTCATAGTTTGAAAGAACCCCTAAAATGTTCCCAGTGCTCAACCACTTTTAAACATGAAAAAAATCTTAAAAATCATATGCGCAATCATACCGGGGAACAACCCTACGAATGTTCGCTGTGCTCGAAGACCTTTTCAAAAAATTCCAATCTAAAATATCACATTCGAACTGTACACCAAGGATTAAATACGTGCGGTGAAACAAACTCTGCAGATCAATCCGTTTAAATTTACACATCGACACTTGGATCTTGAGCCAGAAGCTCGTTTTAGAAAATATAACTACATGTCCTCTGTTTTTGGTATTGTCAAAAATAATTATGTATTAAATAAAATTAAAATTGCGCCTCTTAATTCACTTACTTTTTAGCCTTTCTCGTTGACCAAAGCGAGCCTGTATTAAACCTTTTTTTAAGCGTTTGAAGCGATTCATCAAGATCGGTTTAGTAATTAAGTTGCCTATGAGCAACATGCAAACATAGATTCACGTTTATGTATACAAAAATTAAGTAAAAACTAAGTTATAATATGGAAAGCATTCGCTAAATAGACAGAATTGTTGATGCTGTCGGATGGGTAGATAGAAGATAAAAGCTTTTGTAAGTAAAAATGTTCTTAAGTGTAAAAATTTAATCATACCCAATAAATCCAAGTACTGACTGAATTTTTGTCCGAGTGTGATATATGTATGGCTCATAGGAAATTTCAGCTTCTGGTATATTAACGGAATTTCGATAAGGCGTATGTGTCCTAAACGTAATTTTTAAAGAAACTTGGGATTTCTGTGAAAAGCATATTCCATTTCGCTGTGACACTCTGTGACAGTGCAAGCTAAAACTAAATTGAATTCAGTGTTTTTGCTCTTTCCACTTAAGGTCACACTCAACTCGAAATACCTAAAACAAATTTTGTTTTTATTAAAAATTTGTCTCCTTTTGCTATTAACATTCGTAATTTACCAATAATTCGTTTAAAAATGGCCTGCACAGCAAAGATCCTGAATGTGTCCAAGATTTGCTGCGTATGTATGGACAGCTTGGACCCTGCTACGACTGACACCACCTGGCTGAATATATTCACCGACACAGACTCCGACCTGGAACAAAGCTTGATGTTTATTATGAAGGATGTGACTGGAAGCGTGGTTGAGCCTGATAAAGAACTACCCCAAATGATATGCCCTACATGTCTGGAAAGAGCAAAAATTGCAGTAAAGTTTAAGCAGCGATTTGAGAAGAATTTTCAGTGCCTAAACGAACTAATGGAACCTAAAATATGCATTTCACCGGAATCATTATCCGACGAGGAGGTCTTCACTCGCAGTCATCACCTTCGCATTTATTTGGACGAACGCCCCTTCAAGTGTTTGGACTGCTTGATGACCTTCAGCTGTCTGAGCCATCTTCGGAGTCACAATAGTATTCATAATGAGGATCGGCCCTACAAATGTTCCGTGTGCTCGAAAACTTTTAAACATCAGAGCAATCTAAACTATCATATTCGCAATCATACCGGACAACAACTATACGAATGTTCTCAATGTTCGAAGACTTTCATCCAAAATAGCAGTATGGAATATCACCTTCGAAATGTTCACATGATGCCTATTATATAAGTAAAGAAGAAAGCTCACGGAAAAAAACATTTCTGTAAAAATATAACTTAAATTGTCATTGGATGGCTTTGCAAATAAAATGTTTAATTTTCTATTAAGTAAGTTCCTCAAAAATGAAAAATTAGTCAAAAATGTGTGTGTGAAAGACCATTTCATTTCATTTTGTGTTACGCAGCATTTAATGAAAAACAAATAAAATATTAAGGGCCGATTTCTGTCCTCCCAAAAGAAACCACTTTGAATTTTGAAAAAATTAAAATAGGATAATTGCCTTCGTCATTACCTTGCAGAAAAGTGTTTCAGGCAAATAAACAAGTAGATACTTCAATTTTCGAGCTTTTCCTCGGAACCTATAACATATCGCTGGCATAACTCAAAAATTACGATTTTTGACTTGATGATGCAGAAATATACGCTGTATTTGTGAACTATTTTTTGTAAAAAATTTCATATTTATATCTTTTATACTTTTCACGTGAGATCAAAATATGTCGAAATATCATTTTACAGTCATATCTCGTCTTATCTCAGTTGTCCTGCAGTCGATTTTGCGCATACATACAGCAGTGAAAAAATAATAGCACCACCACCACGCAATTTTAAATAGTTGCCCAACTCACATTTTTACTTAAGACAACTTTGAGCACATTTTTAGAAAGGAAAGACTTACAAACCTGGGAATAAAAGCAAAAACCTATTTTTCTTAACGTTTTTAAGTTATTAAGAACTTTATTGAAATTGATAAAAATAAGCGAAAAAATAATGGCAACGCTTTTCAAAAAAGATTGAAAATTAAAAAAATCCAATAATTTAGAAATTCTTTAGTTAACAATTTTGAACTATTAAAACTAAATCTATATTTATCATTTAATATTTAGTACAGTGTCCTTTATTGCCAATAACAGCTTCTGTCATGATATCAACCAAGTCCTGGCGTCGTTTTAGGGTAATTTTGGACCAGGACTCTTTAATTTCTTCCAAAAGTGATCTAGTTGTTGACTTGGAAGCAGCAACTGCCTTCTTGACGTCAGACCACAGATTCAGGTCAGGCGACTGAGCAGGCCACTCCAAAACGTTCACAAAGTTTGCCCTAACCCATTACTTTGCTTTTTGCTGGAGTGTTTGGGGTCATTGTCCAGTTGAAAGACCCATATGAGCGGCATTTCGTATTCTGCAAAGAGTAACATTACTGTCTCCACTATATTCACGTACACGTGCTGATCCATGATTGTTTTATCCAATGTATTGGACCTTCTCCATAGTAGGAAAAGCAAGACCATACCCATTACCCTACATCCTCCATGCTTAATGGTTTTTGTGGTGTACTGGGGTTTGTATTCTGTGTTCCTTGGACGTCTAACGTATGATCGAGATCCCTTTAAACCACACATAACCCCTTTGGACTCATTTGACCATAGAATATTCCTCCATTGCACGCTGGCCCAAAAGCCAAAAATGGTGGCAGAAATTTAATTTTTTTTTTAGAGTTTTGCAAAAACAATATTTTTTTCCAATAGAGTATTATCTAGGGCAGTTAAAAATCATATTGGTACAATTATATTTGAAGCGCAGCGAAGTTAGGCAGCCCTGGAAGTCAGCTGTTTGTTTACACAAACTTTGACTTCTTTTTTCCTTGCATATAAGAGCATATTTCAAATCAGTATATAATAATAATTCAGAGAGGAGTGATTGATGCCCTATGTCCCACACGGGATCGGAACTAGAAGATATAATAAAATCTACGTCGAATATTGAAGTAAATTAAAAAGGAAAACAAAGTTAAGGGTATGTATATTATTAGTGTTATCAGGCATTCCTTGTTTTACATTATTTGCCTTTGTTTATATGTGTTTTAGCAAAGTGATGTTTTTTGCAATTCTAACCTTAAACTTGTTGTGTTCCGTGGAATAAAAGTATGTTGGATTGTCGTGGATTGACGGAACTTTAAACGTTATATTATTCTTCAATATGTACATAATACGAGGATATTAATCTATTTTGCCCCTTTTGCAAAAAAAATCGACTTTGTTCGGACAACATTTTTTGGTCGAGGCGAAATGCTTAAGTTTTGGCTTGCAAATAGTCGCCAAACTGAAACCTTAACTAATTTTGTGCCCCAGAAAAGTATCAGGAAACACACAAAAACAGTCGATAAAACAGAAAACAACAATTTTTTTGACTATGTTAATGTTTATTAAAGCAAATGCTATCGGATGGTCTCAAGATTTAAAATGCAGCATCAAAGTTGGCTTGAATCTCGATTGCAAATACAATTTCAAACGTTGCGCTAAACTGATAAGGATTTCCCAAAAGTTCTTTGCCGGTTTTGGTACTTTTCGCTTTATGTAGCTGTCTTCTCTTTTTCATACATGAAAAAAATTAGTACAAATAAGCTTATACATTGTGAAATTGTACCCGCTTAAGTACAGCTCTAAAAACCAACTTAAAATTTTTTTTTGTACTTTCGCGATTTTTTTATTTTAGTTATGCTATTTAAGTTAGAAAAAAACGAATGGAATAAAAAAAAATTTGGTTTAAAATGGTCTTCACTCTTAATGTGTTAGGAATTCTTCCCATGAAAATGTAGGAGCTGCCACGGTTTCAGCAGATCATGGTGAGAATTAAAATTTTCTTATCCCTGTAGGTGCAGTGGCTACAAAAAAAGGCGCATTAAAAACGAGAAAGGCAAAGCTAACTTCGTCTGTACCGAAGTTTTGATACACTTGAAATAGCTTGTCTCAACGGTTAGCGACTTCGACCAAACTTCGCAGATCAGCTTAAAAACATTACATTTTACCCATGACCGTGTTTGAGAGCAGTAATATTGAGAATAAAACAGTTTTTCTTACTAAAATCCATTTTTCGAACGAACATTTGTATGGCAGCTACAAGAAGTAGTCATCCGATCCGGTCGGTTTTGACATATTAGCAGCGTGCAGTAAAAAGAAGACTCTGTGCAAAGTTTCAGTTCGATAGCTCCAAAACTGAGGGACTAGTTCGCGTAGAAACAGACAGACGGACAGACGGACGGACAAAGCTTAATCGACTATGTTGCCTAAGATATCTGCGATCTATTTGGTCCGTCGCATTTATTTTAAGCTCTTTTTAAGCTGGGCAACAAGGGATCCTTCTTGCTCTGACGAATCAGTTTTTTGACATGTAGAGGGGTCATAGATCTTTTTCGTCCGCGTGTTTCGATCTTTTCTTCATAGTTTAAGGTTTTTTAATCATTTTATTAAATCATCTTACCAATTGACCAACTTCTCTGCAAGTTTTTCCGACCAATATCAGACCAATGCTTATTTTGCTTATTTTTTCCCTATTTACTGGTCACTAAAAGTGATTTTAAAGATACTTTATGCTCTTGGTCATGTTAGGTATTTCATCATAATCATGGCTTATTGCGATTATTTGTATTTATGAAAGGCAGTTTCTGAATTACTATCGGTATTATTATCATGGAGATCTCCATTAGCTGAGAGTTTCCATTTGATTTACCGTACACTGATGGTATAAATCTACCATCCTTTTTGGTATTAAGTATTGTTTTGAACTTTGAAAACTAAAAATTCCTTTCGTCACATGAAAATATTTACACTTTCTAACTGCATCAAAACAAAGCGAAATACTGTGACGGAAGGAATATTTCCTTTTCTAAAAACATATATTATGTCCTTTATAATTTGCAACAAAATAATATGGCAAAACAAAGTGCGGAATATCTATAAGGCTGCCTTCACACTGTTCGACACATGAGACATGACGTCTAGTAGTCCTACGTTTAGTTAGGTTCCAAATTTGAATAGCTTGTCAAATTCATAGAATTTCATGGGGAAATCAGGCCTACTAGATATCATGGGTCATGTATCGAACAGTGTGAAGGCAGCCTAAAACGATCGGTTTTTATAAGCAAGAACACTTAAATCTATATCGGAAACTTTCCTGAGTTTAATAGCAAAGAACATGAATACTTAGATCCGAGATAATACGGGATGGGATCCAGTTTTTCTTTTCCGCGCCCATCTTGGAATCTACTGTCAAAATGAACTAGTTAAATTCAGTATATTTGCTTTTGCCCATTAAGGTCACACTCGTATCGAACTGCCTGAAAATTGTTTGTTGTTGCAAATTCCGTCTCCTTTTGCTGTTTACATTCGTGTTTAACTGATAATCCATTTTAAAAATGGCCTGCAGAGCAAAGATCCTCAATGTGTCCGAGCTTTGTCGCATATGTTTGGCCGCTACGACTGACACCACCTCGATGAATATATTCACCGACACATACTTCCAGGCGAAAGAAGGCGACTTGATGTCCATCATACAGGAGGTGACTGGAAAAGTGGTTAAACCCAATGACGGACTACCGGAAAGTATATGCCCTTCTTGCCTGCAAACAGCTAAAATTGCATTAAAGTTTAAGCGGCGATTTGAGAAAAGTCTTCAGTGCTTAAGCGAGCAGATGGAGCTTAAGGAAACTACAACTCCATTGGAATCATTATTAGAACAACTCAAAACTCCCATGGAAGAGGAAGTTCAAGGCGATGGAAGCGAAGGGGAAGAGCAGGATAATCATAATGACATAGCAACATTTGAATGTTCATACTGCTCGAAATGTTTTGTAAAAAAAACCCAGTTAACAAGACACATTCGCATTCACACTGAATGTGGTCACTATGAATGTACGCAATGCTCGATGACTTATACCCAGAAAAGCAGTTTGAAGAAGCACCTTCGTGTTCATACGGGCGAACGACCCTTCCAGTGTTCATATTGCACGATGAATTTTACACAAATCAGCTCTCTGAAAGATCATCTACGCACTCATACTGGCGAACGACCCTACAAATGTTCCCAATGCTCGAAGACCTTTAGCAAGAAAAACACTTTGGACACTCACCGTCGCACTCATACGGAAAAACGACCATTTCAATGTTCAAAATGCTCAAAGGCCTATAGGCATCCACATAGCCTAAAAAATCACCTACGCACTCATACGGGGGAACAACCTTATGAATGTACCCATTGTTCAAAGTCCTTTACCCATAAAAGCAGTCTATCGTATCACCTTAGCACTCATACTCAGGAACGACCCTTCCAATGTTCCCACTGTTCCATGTCCTTTACTAATAAAAGCAATCTAACGGGTCACATTCGCACTCATACGGGGCAAAAACCCTTTCATTGCTCGCAGTGCTCCAAATCCTTTGCCAGAAAAAACAGTCTAAAGACGCACCTTCAAACTGTACACCAGATAACAACTTCGTAATGGCATTTGAAGGATTCACCTAAACAAAAGAGAGTTTGCCAAATTTAGATTGGAAAATAAAATCCGAAAGGATTTGCAATATTGTCAAAAAGAGAGGTTCTGGCAGCGACGAACGTTTTTCAAACGGACAAGAACTGATCAGCTGAACACCATGAAAGTCAAATGTTCCGTATCATCTGTATCTAACCAAAAAATTATGTCTAAGAAAACCAAAATTGTATAAAAATACATTATTAAAATTTCCTTTACAATTCTCGCTGTCTTCCGTTGACAATCTAGAAATATTTTACCTGTTTATATCTGTCTGGGGGGAAAAAAACTCAAAAAATTGAGAGCCCAAATGTAAGTCGGCTTTTGATGGAAATTTATATATCCACTAGCATATAACCCGTCGCGCATCGCTGCGCCTTCAACAGTAAAGAATCAATAAAATATTTAGTTTAATGTTAATCGTAAAGAGTCAAATATTTAACGAATTGGAAAATATTTTTTAAATTTGTGTCCCCAGTAGAGCCCAGAAATCGAATCTATCATTCATAGGCTTGAAATCATCGTTAAGCTACTTTGCCTAATCCCCGTTTCGACTTTTCTGCTGGGCTTTCCTTCCAATTCCCACCCACTTCCGATTCACTTCCCAACCACTTACCACCCCAATCTTTCTTCCCACCCAGTTTCCACCCACTTCCCGCCCACATCCCACCACCCACCATCCACTTTTCAACCACTTTCCTCCCATTTCCTAGTGAGCATCCCGGCGGTATTTCCATCACATTTATCACTACAAACCGAGTTTCAAGTCAATGGGAAAAAAATAGTTTTGTTGCATCTATTCTGAAGAGTGGATTTTCAGACATTGCAAAATC